>SJYQ01003076.1:284049-338443 GCA_006410935.1 Redunca redunca
TTTTTTTTTTTTTGTTTTTTTTTTTTTTTGCTGGGGATTTTAACTCTTCCCCAGAATACAGAGTAAGGCCTGGACATTTAATATTTAAGGACCAGCTGAGAATGGATGGTGGCAGGTCAGAAGCCAGCTGAGACAGGACAGATGTCAAAGTCTAAGATATGTGTTCAGAGCCATTCAGAAAGAAGACCAGGGGAGAGGAACTGAGTTACCTGGTGAGAGGACACAGATTCTCAGAACAAACGTAAAGAAGAAGAGCCAGGAATTTGAAATAGATCCATGCCAGGAAATTATCTTAAAGACAGAAGAATATATCTATAGCTATAGCTGCGTATAATCTAGCAGAACTTGGTTGAAAATACATTATTTTTAAATGGGTCTGGGACAGTGATGGAATCCTTAGAGTATGAGCATATTCACAGAACATGAAGACAAAAATAAGTTTCCCCAAAGGTCTGTCCTAGCTTCTTTAATTGGAAGTTGCCCCCTATGGTTTACTGTGATCCCGACTCCCTAGAAGAAGTTGAACCATTGTATGCATATTTATTGGATGCCACTTGGTTCCCTTGGCCTCCTCACAGCTGCTTTGTTTATCCTTGTGATAACCTATACAAAAGAAGTCTGGTACAGAGTAAGAACCAGTCACAGGAGATATGGCCTGGTCTATAGGGACAGATAAAGCCTATCTGGGAAAGTGACATTTAACATGAGATCTGAAGGATGAGGGAAGACTTGGTCAGAAGAGTGGAAGGTGAGGTTTGACTCCTAGGCAAAAAGCATGGTGTGTGCAAAGGTCTTGAGGCACAAAACTGGCAAGCCTGCTAGTTCTGTACATCCTGGGTCACTCTCATTTCTATAGCTCCTGCCAAGTCACAGCCCTGGGCTGGAGAGAGCTGCCAGAGGGGAGGAAAGGAGGGAATGGATGCATTTATTTGTAGAGATGCCCAGTCTGTTCAGAGAGGAAAGATCAGGGGGTTGAGGGAACAAAAAATAAGAGAGTGCTCAGAGAGATCTAGTGTTCTATTTCTCATCACTTTGGCCAACATTTCTGAATTAGAAATTAAAGAGAATGCTTGGCAGTTCTGACATTTCACAACACTCTAGCTGATCTCCAGTCACAGCTAGAAAGAACGGCAAACCTCAGTGTCAAGAGTTGTAAGGAAAAGTTTTATATATATATACACACACACATACATATGGTTCCTTTTTCTTAACATTGAAAGACTTGGAACTCACTGTATATTTACTCAGCTGTGCCTAGCAATTACCAAACAGCTAAATGGTCAAGAATTTCCATAAAGCAAAACACAAATACCTTATATTTATGCTTTAATGTCTCCCCTTTCAAACCATCGTATTTTAACCCTCAGCATGGGGATTCCCTGCTGACACAAGGATTTGAATGACAGATGTGATCAGCCACTATATTTTGTTTCCATTGGGGTCACATTATCAACCTGTAATTTTTCATATTAGAAAATAGCACTTGATTTCCACATAATCAGCAGTTGAATGATGGTTTTCCCCTCTGCCACCCATCACTAATGCCATTTATATTTGTATCCCCCCATGTGGAGGTAGACACAAGAGACCTGCTTCCTCTAATCATTTATGGACAGGATCTTGGGGCGTCTGAGAACAGGGTAACACCATCTTTCAGAAATGACACGGCCCAGAAGACCCCTTGCCTCCTGCTCTCACTGTTGAGAGCTCTGGGCCCAGGGAGCTCTGTGACACCTCCCTGGAGTATCGGAGCTCACTTGGAGCATTTCCCAGCATCTTCCACTTGACTGATGCCTTTCCTGAGTGGCAGGGATACTGTTCTCTGGAGGTTCCAGGACACAGTGGGTTGACTATAGACATTTATCTAAAAGAACTCGGTTCAAGCACCCCCTTTTCAGAGAAAGTGAAAGTGTTAGTCATTCAGTCGTGTCTGATTCTTTGTGACCCAATGGACTATAGCCCTCTAGGCTCCTCTGTCCATGGAATTCTCCAGACAAGAATACTGGAGTGGGTAGCCACTCCCTTCTCCAGGGAATCTTCCTGACTCGGGGATCAAACCGGGGTCTCCTGCATTAAGGCAAATTCTTAACCGTCTGGGCTACCAGGGAAGCCCTTTCAGAGAATTCCTGTCTAAATATTAAACTGTCTAAGTCCTGTCTTGAAAGGCGTCAACCGTATAAATTCCGAGGTTCCATGTCCAGGGCAAGGTAGTGACCATTTTTGGTCTTTGAATCTTCAGGAGAGGGTTGTGGCACAGACTAAGACAGAGGCAGAAGAACTTGCAGGCCCTCAAGTCCAGGGAGACCAGAGTCACAACAAAAGGCCAATGGTTGTGAAAACGCTTGAGTGCACTTAACGGCACTTACACCTGCTATTTCCTATGGGAGTGGTATGAGGGGTTTAATTCTAGGGGAGGAAAGGGTGAGCTTAATTCTCAGAGTCTAGACATGCAGAGCTGAGTCCTGTCCAGGGATGCCCATGAAGATGTAGCTTGGGTGAATACATTCTCCTAGAAAACTATCAGCATGAAAGCAAGACAGATGCGAGATAACCAGCTATGACCTAGGGCAAGTCGGTGAACTTGTCTCCCATTGTTGAGAAAGAGATGATATTGACTTGAAACTTACAATGCTAGGATTAGGAATTAATGAAAGGTCATGTACTAAAAGTCTAGCATTTTCCTTAAGCTAACATGTCTTAAACTTCTATTTAAGAAGTTTGTTTTAACATCTAACTCCTATGTTAATTGAATAAATATAATTCCTAGAAATACATAGTAAAAATCCCAGCTGCTCCCATCTGCGAATCCCCATTTCCCAGCCTCCTCCCTTCTTGTACAAATAAGATGCAAACTCTTGGGCTGGGACTTTACAATTGTTTTGCCTTGGCTAGCCAACCTCTGTGGAAAGTCAGGATATTGTGAACTCTCATGAGGATCCCCTAGTGGCTCTTTTCCAGACTGGTCTGACAGGCAATGATAATCTGAACATCTTTGCCAAAACAGCTGCTCCACAGTGATCTTCCTGAATTTATCATTGAATGGGATACATGCTTGGTTTTTGGCAATGAATTCTTTTCCTCCCAGAGCAATGATGGGTTGAGGATGTTACTCAAGGATCTTCTCCTGCGTCTTAGTGATCATCCATCAAATTCCTTCATGGTCACAAAAAAGTGTGACTTTTGTCTATGTTGCCAAATGACTGGGGAGGTAAGGAGCAGGGAACTAACAATGAATGGGCCTGCCCCTCCGAGTGTTCCCAGAGGAAGCTGTGGTGGGGTCACAAGAAACAGATCTAGTGCTCTGTAGAGCCTGTTCACTCACTGCAAGGTTGGGCAACCACCCCATTTACAGATGAGCAAACAGAGGTCCAAAGAGGTTAATTCAAGTGGTCCATGTTCAGTTCAGTTGCTCAGTTGTGTCCGATTCTTTGTGACCCCATGGACTGCAGCACGCCAGGCTTCCCTGTCCATCACCAACACCCATCTCCTGCTGCTGCTGTTGGTAAGTCGTTCAGTCATGTCTGACTCTGTGCAACCCCATAGACTGCAGCCCACCAGGCTCCCCCATCCCTGGGATTCTCCAGGCAGGAACACTGGAGTGGGTTGCCATTTCCTTTTCCAACGCATGAAAGTGAAAAGTGAAAGGGAAGTCGCTCAGTTGTGTCCAACTCTTCATGACCCCATGGACTGCAGCCAACCAGGCTCCTCCATCCATGGGATTTTCCAGGCAAGAGTACTAGAGTGGGGTGCCATTGCCTTCTCTGCACTAACACCCAGACCTTACTCAAACTCATGTCCATAGAGTCAGTAATGCCATCCAACAATCTCATCCTTTGTTGTCCCCTTCTCCTCCTGCCTTCAATATTTCCCAGCATCAGGGTCTTTTCCAATGAGTCAATTATTCATATCAGGTGGCCAAAGTATTGGAACTTCAGCTTCAGCATCAGTCCTTCCAATGAATATTCAGGACCGATTTCCCTTCGGATGGATTTGTTGGTTCTTGCAGTCCAAGGGACTCTTAAGAGTCTTCTCGAACACCACAGTTCAAAACCATCAATTCTTCAGCATCAAGTTTCTTTATAGTCCATCTCACATCCATACATGACTACTGGAAAAACCATAGCTTTGACTAGATGGACTTTTGTTGGCAAAGTCATGTCTCTACTTTTTAATACGCTGTCTAGATTTGTCATAGCTTTTCTTCCAAGGAGCAAGCATCTTAATTTCATGGCTGCAGTCACCATCTGTAGTGATTTTGGAGCCCAAGAAAATAAAGTCTGTCACTGTCCCCATTGTTTCCCCTTCTATTTGCCATGAAGTGATGGGACCAGATGCCATGATCTTAGATTTCTGAATGTTGAGTTTTAAGCCAACTTTTTCACTCTCCTCTTTCACTTTCATCAAGAATTTCTTTAGTTCTTCTTCACTTTCTGCCATAAGGGTGGTGTCATCTGCATATCTGAGGTTATAGATATTTCTCCTGGCAATCTTGATTCCAGCTTGTGCTTCATCCAGCCTGGTATGTTGCATGATGCACTCTGCATATAAGTTAAACAAGCAGGGTGATAATATACAGCCTTGATGTACTCTTTTCCCAATTTAGAACCAGTCTGTTGTTCCATGACCAGTTCTAACTGTTGCTTCCTGGCCTGCATACAGATTTCTCAGGAGGCAGGTCAGGTAGTCTAGTATTCCCAGCACTTTAAGAATTTTCCACAGTACGTTGTGATCCACACAGTCAAAGGCTTTAGAGTAGTCAATAACGAAGAAGTAGATGTTTTTCTGGAACTTTCTTGCCTTTTCAATGATCCAGATATTGGCAATTTGATCTCTGGTTCCTCTGCTTTTCTAAATCCAGCTTAAACATCTGGAAATTCATGGTTCATGTATTGCTGAAGCCTGGCTTGGAGAATTTTGAGCATTACTTTACTAGCGTGAGAGATGAGTGTAATTGTGCAGTAGTTTGAGCATTCTTTGGCATTGCCTTTCTTTGGGGTTGGAATGAAAACTGATCTTTTCCAGTCCTGTGGCCACTGCTGAGTTTTCTAAAGTTGCTGGCATATCGAGTGCAGCACTTTCACAGCATCATCTTTTAGGATTTGAAATAGCTCAACTGGAATTCCATTACCTCCACTAGCTTTGTTCAGAGTGATGCTTTGTAAGGCCCACTTGACTTCACATTCCAGTTTGTCTGGCTCTAAGTGAGTGATCACACCATCATGGT
Organism: Redunca redunca; assembly: GCA_006410935.1. NCBI lineage: Eukaryota > Metazoa > Chordata > Mammalia > Artiodactyla > Bovidae > Redunca > Redunca redunca. Next base: position 289,274 of record SJYQ01003076.1, read on the forward strand.
TATCTGGGTCATGAAGATCTTTTTTGTATAGTTCTTCTGTGTATTCTTGCCACCTCTTCTTAATATCTTTTGCTTCTGTTAGGTCCATACCATTTCTGTCCTTTATTGTTCCCATCTTTGCATGCAATGTTCCTTTGGTATCTCTAATTCCCTTGAAGAGATCTCTAGTCTTTCCCATTCTATTGTTTTCCTCTATTTCTTTGCATTCATCACTGAGGAAGCTTTCTCATCTCTCCTTGCTATTTTTTTGGAACTCTGCCTTTTGGCATTTCTTTCTCTTGGGGATGATCTTGATTTTTGCCTCCTGTATAGTGTCACGAACTTCCATCCATAGTTTTTCAGGCTCTCTGCTATCAAATCTAATCCCTTGAATCTAGTTGTCACTTCCACTGTATAGTCATAAGGGATTTGATTTAGGTCATACCTGAATGGTCTAGTGGTTTTCCCTACTTTCTTCAATTTAAGTCTGAATTTGGCAATAAGGATTTCATGATCTGAGCCACAGTCAGCTCCTGGTCTTGTTTTTGCTGACTGCATAGAGCTTCTCCATCGTTGGCTGCAAAGATCATAATCAATCTGATTTTAGTATTGACCATCTGGTGATGTCCATGTGTAGAGTCTTCTCTTGTGTTGTTAGAAGAGGATGGTTACTATGACCATTGTGTTCTCTTGGAAAAATTCTATTAGCCTTTGCCCTGTTTCGTTTTGATTCCAATGCCAAATTTTCCTGTTACCCCAGGTATTTCTTGACTTCCTACTTTTGCATTCTAGTCCCCTATGATGAAAAAGACATCTGTTTTGTGTGTTAGTTCTAGAAGGCCTTATAGGTCTTCACAGAACCATCAACTTCAGCTTCTTCAGCATTACTGGTCAGGGCATAGACCTGGATTACCGTGATATTGAATGGTTTGCCTTGGAAATAAAGAGATCACTCTGTCATTTTTGAAATTGTATCCAAGTACTGCATTTCAGACTCTTGTTGACTGTGATGGCAACTCCATTTCTTCTAAGGGATTCTTGCCCATACTAATAGATATAATGGTCATCTGAGTTAAATTCACCCATTCCAGTCCATTTTAGTTTGCTGATTCCTAAAATGTTGGTGTTCACTCTTGCCATCTCCTGCTTGATCACTTCCAATTTGCCTTGATCCCTGGACCTAACATTCCAGGTTCCTATGCAATATTGCTCTTTACAGCATCAGATGTTACTTTCATCACCAGTCACACCCACAACTGGGTGCTGTTTCTGCTTTGGCTCCATCTCTTCATTCTTTGTTGAATTATTTCTCCTCTGATCTCCCATAGCATATTGGGAACCTACCAACCTGGGGAGTTCATCTTTCAGTGTCCTATCTTTTTGCCCTTTCATGCTGTTTATGGGGTTCTCAAGGCAAGAATACTGAAGTGGTTTGCCATTCCCTTCTCCAGTGCACCACGTTTTGTCAGAACTCTCCACCATGACTTGCCCCTCTTGGATGGCCCTACACAGCATGGCTCCTAGTTTCATTCAGTTAGACAAGGCTTTAGGCTTCCCTGGTGGCTCAGAGGTTAAAGCGTCTGCCTACAATGCGGGAGACCCGGGTTCGATCCCTGGGTCGGGAAGATCCCCTGGAGAAGGAAATGGCAACCCACTCCAGAACTCTTGCCTGGAAAATCTCATGGACTGAGAAGCTTGGTAGGCTACAGTTCATGGGGTCACAAAGAATCGAACACGACTGAGCTTCCCTTTCCCTTGGTCCGTGTGATCAGTTTGGTTAACTAACAAAACCTAAACCTAACCCTAACCCTAACCTGTGATTGTGGTTTTCATTCTGTCTGCCCTCTGAGGGATAAGGAAAAAAGGCTTATGGAAGCTTCCTGATGGAGAGACTGTCTGAGGGGGAAACTGGGTCTTGTTCTGATGGGCAGGGCCATGCTCAGTAAATCTTTAATCCAATTTTCTGTTGATGGGTGGGGCTGTGTTTCCTCCCTGTTATTTGAAAGTGGAAGTGAAGTTGCTTAGTCCTGTCTAACTATTTGCCACCCCATGGACTGTAGCCCACCAGGCTCCTCCATCCATGGGATTTTCCATACTGGAGTAGGTTGCCATTTCCTTCTCCGGGGGATCTTCCTGACCCAGAGACCGAACCCAGGTGTCCCTCATTGTAGGCAGACACTTTACTGTCTGAGCCACCAGGGAAGTCCAGAGACCAAACTATGGTGGAGGTAATGAAGATAATGGTGACCTCCTGCAAAAGGTCCCATGCAGGCCCTACTGCACTCGATGCACTGACCCTGCAACAGGCCACCGTCGACCCACACCTCCACTCGATGCTCCTGGGTGGGAAGGCTGGGTCAGTCTCTTGTGGGGACGCTGCTCCTTCTTCCTGGGTCCTGGTGCACACAAGGTTTTGTTTGTGCCCTTGCAGAGTCTGTTTCCCCAGTCCTGTGTAAGTTCTGGCTGCTCTATGGTGGGGTTAATGTTCAGGGAGTTACTAAATGGTGCTGGATATACATGGTTTGTTTTTCCTGCTGCAGAATAATGTCCTATTAGTCTTATTCGGAAATCTTGAAGGTTTAGTGCTAGCCTCTCATGATTTGCTCTGCCTTACGCTGTCTGTGGATTGCACACAAAAACTCAGCTGGCTTTGTCCGGTTGACATTGGATGCTACAAAGGTCCAGGAGACCAAGAATGCGGGAGGATGAACTTTTGCCACTTGACCTGGTGTCCCAGGAGATGCCTGAGTGATTGATCTCCTCACTGGGCCCTGGGAGATTCTGGTTCAGAGATCGAAGCACAAGGTCCCGGAGGAGCCATTGGGCCGAGAGTGCACCCTTCACAGAAAACTTGAAGATAATACCCTTTCATAAAAGGAGCAGTATCATTAAATATAACTGAAAGATTAAATTAAAATTGGCACACATGCTTAATTTTACATTAAGGTTTATCCTAATCTCCAGCAGAGCTTTAAGATCTCTTTGGTTTGTAATATCCACCAGGAAAAATTGAGCTATCACTTGTTCTCTTTCTGTAGCTTATAGTTGCTTTTTTTTTTTTCCTTTTTAATTCTCACACTAGATACAATATCGGGTTATTTTAATTAGTTTTTCTATAAAAACACATTTGCAAGTATAGTCTGGTTTAAAATCTAATGGAACCATAGTTTGTAAATGCTCAGTTAAAGATTTAGGCGAATATGATTGTCCCATCAGTGAGTGCTATGAGAGTCTGTTCATGGAAATTAGAGTTTTGATGCTGCTTCATTTCCCAGGTGGCACGTTATCATGTCTTTAGCTACATTTTCCAATGGGTTATAGCTGCAGACCTAACCTCAGTGTCAAAACAGTTGGGAAAGCAATATCACGTTGGGGACAGACTCAGTGACACTTTGCTGCTATTTGTGGGTATGACAGGACATTCACAGCACAGCCTCATCATGCCCATGATGACCTTAAAGAAGATCACACCCGTGTGGGCTGAGGGTCCCCTGCTTCGATCAAGCAGGAGGCTTGAAAGCTGCAAGTTGCTGGTATGGATGCAGCAACTATCAGAGGCAGCCCTGAAATTGTCAACGTATACTTGTGTTTGTGCCAGTTTATCGTTATTCTTTCTGGACTGCATAAGGCTGTTACTGATACATTGACAGCTGACACCATAGAATGACTGGGCAGAAAGTCACCCTTGCCTGGAAACAATTCAGGATCCAATCAGGGTGGGCTATAGAAGTCAATGTTATTTTAGTCATTTTATACTTATTTCTCTGATGTTCCCTTGACCAACTCACTGATAATGTAGCAAGGATTGCAGAGCTATTTATCTTCTGTAAATTCATCTGAGAAGAGCTCTGGCATGTTGCAATGCATCAGGATTGGCCCCCAAGGGTTCTATTTGTAGATGTGCTCTATAGGCATTTGGGGAGAGACTAGCCACTGGATACTTTGGAGTTAAATTCATGGACAGTAAGATTTTGATGTAAGTGTCCCACCTTAGTAGTTCAGGGAAGATACTGAAATTCATAACAGATGGAAGAGTTGATGTTGGATGTGATTCTGTGGGTGCCGGCACTTTCTTTGGACCAATCCTACAGATAATACACTTAAAGAGTTTTGAAAAATGAAGTAGGATAAAAAAAAAAAAGTGGACTAGTATCACCAATAGAATTGCTCTTACAAGAGAGCAAAGTTGAAGAGCGAGTATCCATCTGTTGGGGATACCACATTAACAAAATGGAGGATAAAAATCATTTGGTCGTGAATAGATGCAGAAAAAGCTTCTGACAGAAGTCAACAACTATTTATGGTAAAACAAAACAACTGCCAACAAAGTGGGTCTAGAGGGGACATATCTCAACATAATAAAGACCATATATAACAAACCCTATCAACAGATCCAATGCAATTCCTATTAAGATAATAAATAGCATTTTTCACAGAACTAGAATGTACAGTCCTAAAATTTGTATGCAATCTCGAACAGCCAAAGCAATCTTGAGAAAGAAAAACTGGAATTGTCACACCCCCATACTTGAAACTATAATACAAAGCTATAGTAATCAAGGGTGTGATGCTAACACAAAAAATATAGATCAATGGAATAGACTAGAGAGTCCAAAAATTAGCCTGTGCTAGCATGGGCAATTAAGCTATGGCAAGGAGGCAAGAACATACAATGGGGAAAAGACAATTTTCTCAATAAACGATGTTGGGAAAATTGGATAGCTGCATGCAAAAGAATCAAGCTGGACTACTATCTCATACCATGTTAAAAAATAAAATCAAAATGGATTAAAGACTTAAGTGTAAGACCTAAATTCATAAAATTCTTAGGTGAAAACATGAGCGGTAACTTTTTTTGACATCAGTCTTAGCAATACACACACACAAATTTATGTATGTATGTGTCTGTGTGTGGGGGGGGTGCATAATAATGTCTCCTAAGGAAAGGACAACAAATGAAAAATGAACAAGAGGCACTACATGAAACTAAAAACTTTTGCATAAAAAAGGAAACCACCAACAAAAGGAAAAATCACCCTATTAAGTGGGAAAAATATTTGCAAATGAAATATCCAAGAAGGGATTGATATCAAAAATACAAAAATAAATCATGCAACTCCATAAAAAATTAAAAATAGACACCTGAATAGACACTTTTTCCAAAGAAGACATACAGATGACCAACAGACAGGTGGAAAAGTGTTCAACGTCATTAATCATCAGTTCAGTTCAGTTCAGTCGCTCAGTCGTGTCTGACTCTTTGTGACCCCATGAATTGCAGTACGCCAAGCCTCCCTGTCCATCACCAACTCCCGGAGTTCACCCAGTCCCATGGGCATTGAGTCGGTGATGCCATCCAACCATCTCATCCTCTGTCGTCCCCTTCTCCTCCTGCCCCCAATCCCTCCCAGCATCAAGGTCTTTTCCAATGAGTCAACTCTTCACATGAGGTGACCAAAGTATTGGAGTTTCAGCTTCAGCATCAGTCCTTCCAGTGAACACCCAAGACTCATCTCATTTAGGATAGACTGGTTGGATCTCCTGCAGTCCAGGGGACTCGCAAGAGTCTTCTCCAACACCACTGCTCAAAACCATCAATTCTTTGGCACTCAGCTTTCTTCACAGCCCAACTCTCACATCCATACATGACCACTGGAAAAACCATAGCTTTGTTGGCAAAGTAATATCTCTGCTTTTGAATATGCTATCTAGGTTGGTCATAACTTTCCTTCCAAGGAGTAAGCCTCTTTTAATTTCATGGCTGCAATCACCATCTGCAGTGATCTTGGAGCCCAAAAAAAGAAAGTCTGACACTGTCTCCATTGTTTCCCCGTCTATTTCCCATGAAGTGATGGGACCAGATGCCATGATCTTAGTTTTCTGAATGTTGAGCTTTAAGCCAACTTTTTCACTCTCCTCTTTCACTTTCACCAAGAGGCTTTTTAGTTCCTCTTCACTTTCTGCCATAAGGGTGGTGTCATCTGCATATCTGAGTTTATTGATACTTCTCCCCACAATCTTGATTCCAACTTGTGCTTCTTCCAGCGCAGCATTTCTCACATTAATCATCAGGGAAATGCAAATCAAAATCACAATGAAATATCACTTTGCACATGTCAGAATGGATATCATCAAAAAGACAAGCAATAACAAGTACTGGAGATTTGGAAAAAAGGGAACGCTTGTGCACAGTGAGTGGGGATTTAAATTGTTACGGCCACTGTGGAAAACAGTATGGGGTTCCTCTAAAAACTAAAAATAGAACTACCACACAGTCCAGCAATTTTGCTTCTAGGTATTTATCCAAAGAAAACATGGATACTAATTTGAAAAGATACATGCTTTTCAATATTCATTGCAGCATTATTTCCAAAAATCAGGATATGGAAGCAATGTAAGTGTCCATGCATAGGTGAATGGATCCTATTTTAAGGCTAAATAATATATTCATATATGCACATATAAATATTGCTTAGCATTAAGAAATCATGAAATCTTGCCATTTGTGGCACCATGTATAGATAAACCTGGAGAGTATTATGCTAAGTGAAATGTCAGAGATTAAAAACTAATTCCATATGATTTCACGTAAATGTGGACTTCAAAGCAAAAAACAAACAAAACAGAAACAGATCATAGATACAGAGAATAAGCTGTTGGATGCCAGAGTGGAAGGGTTTTGAGGGAGGAAAAAAGCAGGTGACATGTCCGTTAAGAGGTACAAACTTCCAGCTATAAAATGAATAGATTACAGGGATGTAGTGTGCACATAGGGAATATAGTCAGTAATATTGTATCAACTTTGTATGGCGATGGCTTGTAATTGGTTTTATTTGGTGATCATATCGTAATGTATAAAAATATTGAATCATTTTGTTGTACATGTGAAGTTAATATAAAATTGTATGTTAATTATAACTCAAAAAAGAAAGGGCATATGGCTGGAACTTAAGCTTTTAGTTTTCTTCTTTTTCTCTCTTTCTATCCCTTTTCTACTTCCTCTCCTTTTCCTTTACTTTCTTCTTCCCTAACTGTCCTTCATTTATGCATTCAAGAAATTTTACTGATCTTTTCCTAGCTCCTAGGGTTACATAGGGAATTGTGAAGTACATGTAGTAAATAGTCTTAACAAATTTTATTGAGGGAGAAATTTTAAGTGGAAGATAGGTAATATATTTGGGGGCAATTAGGAAAGGCTGCAGAGATTATGTAATTTGCACTGAGTATTGAAGAACGATTTGGAGCCTTCCAGGTGGACTGGAATGGGGATGATGGTGGTGGTAGGGATGTGGCAAGTGTGAAAGTGAAAGTAGCTTGGTCATGTCTGACTTTTTGAGACCCCATGGACTGTAGCCCATCAGGCTCCTCTGTCCATGGATGTCTCCAGGCCAGAATACTGGAGTGGGTAGCCATTTCCTTCTTGGGGGAATTTTCCCAACCCGGAGATTGAACCCGGGTCTCCTACATTGTGGGTGTATTCTTTACGTACTGAGCCACTGGGAAGCCCAAGAGTGTGGACGTAACTTCATTTCCAAAGCAAAGTGAACAGCATTTTCCATAGAACTGAAGAGTTGTGAAAGACCAAGGCATTAAAACGGCCTCCAGCAAGGCAGGACTGCACTTAATAATCCAGCAGCCCTGTGAAACATACAGCATTTCTTTAAAGCAGCCTTCTAGTGGCATAAAATCCACATTATGTGTGGAAGTTTGTGAAAAACACTGAGCTGTGTTTAAGAGGACAGGAGTAGAGCTTAGAGTCTGGAAGGGTCATTCCTGGCTTCCTGAAGCCTGTGTTTGCACATCTTGGTTCACATTGAATTTATGAGTGCAATTTTCCTGAAGAGAGAGTGAGGTCCTCCAATTTAAGTGGATTCTCTATCCTTGTTTTTGGTTTTGTTCCCCCCCCGCTCCCCCCAAGGAGTCCCTTGGACTGCAAGGAGATCCAATCAGTCCATCCTAAAGGAGGTCAGTCCTGGGTGTTCATTGGAAGGACTGATGTTGAAGCTGAAACTCCAATACTTTGGCCACCTGATGCAAAGAGCTGACTCATCTGAAAAGACCCTGATGCTGGGAAAGATTAAGGGCAGGAGGAGAAGGGGATGACAGAGGATGAGATGGTTGAATGGCATCACCAACTCAATGGACATGAGTTTTGGTAAACTCCGGGAATTGGTGATGGACAGGGAGGCCTGGCGTGCTGGAGTTCATGGGATCACAAAGAGTTGGACACGACTGAGTGACTGAACTGAACTGAAAGAGATATATGCATTCAAACCCATGAACAGACACAGATTTATGTGTAACCCTAGAAAATATTGGAAATGTGGCTAAATGGGCCAAAAATTAGGGAAAGCTAAAAACCCAGGCAACACCAAGGATTCAATATTGGTGTAGGCTGTTTCCTTTAAAAATATCCAGCTCTTGTCATTGGTGACATTTTAGGGAAACTATGCTCTGAACCATGTCTTTGACCGTGACTCGGGTGGCTGATGGCCAAATTATTATCACACTCTGGTTGCCACGTGCATGGGCCCCAACCAGTCACACCCCGCTTACCAGCATGACTTTGTTTCCTCACTCATGCTCTCTGATTTTCAGCTTTTCCAGATTTAACAAAGTTCTAAGTTGGTTCAGGATTTTGACTGAGCACATTTAGTGGGTTGACATTTACAGGTAAATGTCATGTGCTTATTTCATGTCCATCACCACACACAAACCTTTTCCTCTTTCCTGGGCATCATGGCATATCCAGTCTCTGGTAGGATTCTTATCACTCTTCACACTACAGTTCTGTCACCAAAGTTCCTGTGCTCCTTAGTCTTTTTTTCTTGCCTCTGGAGGAAAAATTTTAAAACAGCGTTGCCATGTAGCAAATCTGCCTCTTGAATAGACTAATATGTTTGTCTTAACACACTAAATGGGAAGCAAGTGTATAGAAGTTTTCCAGGTTTGCTAGAGATTGGGTCTTGTCTTACTTGATACTGAATTCAGGTTCCCAGCAAGCCGAGAAGGTAGGGTTATTGGGGTTTTAAACTAATGCCCACCAAAAGAAACTGCTGAGAAACCCTATGTAAAAAGAGGAAAATAAGAAATATTAGACAAGCATCCCAATCGAAACCAAACCTAGTATGTGACTTTGGGCAGGTTACTTAACTTTTCCCTGCCTGGGCTTACAAATTGGGAAGATAATCACATTATCTTCATCACAGTACTGCTATGAAAATGAATTGAAGAAAGAAAATTTCCCAAGCCTTTGCTCAGTACTTGGAATATAGCAAATGCTCCTTAAATGTTAGACATTATTTTTTTCCTAGCCTGACCGCCCCTCCCCTCCAAATACAAAGTTTATAGTCACAGGAAAAGTAGAATTCTACCTAATGTTTCACAATTTATGCTGCAGATTTACTGTTCTTTTGGCAATTCTATCATATTTCCCAGTGTCTTCTCCTCTAGGCCACTGAGGTTTTAGGTCGATGGTAAAGGGGATCATTCCTATGGTTTCCCAGTCTCCAGAGCATGAATGGGCCAGAGATCATATGCAGTCTAATGTATCATGCAGTCTGTTCAGTGTTTCAGTTTTTCACGAAATGAAATGTTAATGCTTGAAAGATCACTTACATACAGCCTACTAGTTATTTAAGAAAACAGCAATTAACCACGTTGAGATAATTAACAGTGTGCACACGATTAACAATGCTTTTTCGATGCTAGACGTTAATGGAGTAGGTGCCAAATAAATGTAATCCATACTTCCATGAGGATTTCTTCGTTAATTATATTAATTTACAAATTTAAAACAACAAAATTGCACTCATTCAAACAAAATTAGTATTTTAAAAGTTGAAAAAAATCAAACAGGGGGTCTCCACTCTGAGGACAGAATGTAATGAACTCACCTTATTTTCTGTCCCCAGCAGAGGACAGTGTAATTAAGGACAAGAAATAATCCTATGCTGTAGGTCCATCCACAACGGACCCCTCCAACCCTTTCACAGGCATCATTTGTTTTCAAGCTAATTCGCCTGCTGGTATCTGACAAAACAGAATTGTTCTGCAGCTGTGATGCCTGTGCTCTTCCCAGGCTCTGAGTCCTGTGTTGACCCCACAATACGGCTTCTCAATGGAATATGCGAGAACATCAGGCAAACATCCTTTCAGTCCAGTTCCTTGGCTGCCTGGCCTGGAGTCACAGACATAGCAGGTTGAGGGGACTCTCACATTCACTCTTATTCACAACAACATTTCACAAGCCCACGACTGCTCCCAAGATCATCACAGTCTCTTTTGAGGACAATGACCCAACCACCGCTGCGGCCGGGGCATCTCTAGTGTCTGCTGAGCCACTGAGGGGCAGGCGGAGCCCAGAGAAACCTTGGGTTGGCCATTTCCATCACTTACTAGCCGGGGGGTTTGAACAAGATGATATGCTTCAATGTTGCTGAACTTGTAAAATGGAGATAATATATTATTATCTATTTCATGGAGTTATTTTGAGGACTGAAATGAGATCATCCCTTGAATGTTAATTCTTTGCCACTTGTTTTCAATGTTTTTTCAGCTCTCTATATTCAGGCAGCTGCAGCATGAAAATTTAAATTGAAAGAAAGGAAGGGAGGGAGGAAAGAGAAAGCTAAAGTTCTGGAGTTGACTGCTGCATGGATCTGCAGTTACCATCAGAAGAGGCATTGGCTATAAGGCTAAAGGTCAGGCTATAAATATAGCAGGCAATATAAGGGAGGTGAACAGAGTGAGTGACAGTTGGAATCTCCTCCAGGAAGCCTTCCCTGGCTACCCTTCGCCCTCAATATGTGGTTTTGGGTCTTCCCTTCTGGAATGTTTTATTGTCTTCATCACACTGAAAGTTACATATGTATATTTGAGCCTCTGCACCCCTTAGTATACCAAGTAACTCCAGACAGACACTGTTTTGATCTCTCTGCATGCTAAGTTGCTTAAATCCTATCTGACTTTTTGCACCCCTGTGGACTGCAGCCTGCCAGGCTCCTCTGTCCATGGGATTCTCCAGGCAAGAATACTGGAGTGGGTCGCCATGCCCTCCTCCAGTCTCTTATGTCTCCTGCATTGGCAGCCGGGTTCTTTAGCACTGACACAACCTGGGAAGCCTTTTGATCTGTGTGTGTGTGTGTGTGTGTGTGTGTGTGTACACATTCATTAGTTACTCAGTTGTGTCTGATTCTTTATGATGCCATGGACTGTAGCCCACCAGTCAAAAATACTGGAGTGGGTACCCCTCTCCATTTGATCTCTGTACCCTAATTACATATCCATACCCAGAACTAAACACGTTCACCAAAAAAAAATTTTTTTTCACCATCTGGTCCATGGAATCTATACGTGGCTTCAGCAGTCCAGATAAGAGATCACTGGGGGAATCGCAGACCATCCTCATTAGGATGGACACAGATGAAACACCTAATTAACATGTACCAACCACACTTTCTGGAAAGAGAATGAGATCTATTTAGAGCAGGCATTTTAACCCAGCTCCCTCGACTAAGTTCATCAGTAGCCACAGGGACTGGGGAAGGAAGGTCAGCAATTGTTCCATAATTTAATCAAGGCAAGAGCTCATCTCCACCTTTTATACTAAAGCAACAACCTGTTCATCAATAGTCTTTTGTTCGGGCCTTGTTACAGTTCAATCTGAAAGTGAAATTTCCCTTTCATTCCTGTCTTCTGTTCCTTGGCATTCTGCCCTGCTCTGGAGCAGCACATCTCAAATTCTCATGTATTTAAGGTCACCTTGAGATATTACTAAAATGCTGATTCTGATTCTGGAGTTCTGAGATGGGGCCTGAGATTCGGAGATTCCAGCAGACTCCCAGGCTGAGTGCTGTTACTGCTGGGGAACACACGTTGAATAGCAAGGTTTAGAGATGTAAATTTCAGCCTCAGCTGTGCATCATTAGCACTTGGAAAATTTTAGTAAAGTACCAGTCCCCAAATTCCACCTCAGACCATTTAAATCAGAATACGGGTGAGGTATTCTGAGAATGGTAATTTGTAAAATGTCCTCTGGGGATTTCAGTGGGACACAGGATACCAAGATGGAAAACCATTGGTCTTAATCAGTGGTTCTCAAAGTGTAGCCACCAGAACAGCAGTTCTGGAAACTTATTAGAAATGTACATTCTCAGTGAATAGATAAATCTTATGAATAGAACATTATTCAGCAGTAGAACAGGAATAACATACTGATACATACTGTAACATGGTTAGACTTCAGGAATATGACATACGTGAAAGAAGATAGATGCAAAATAGCTCATATTATATGTTCCTGTGCATACATGATCTGTTGCTAAATTGTGTCTGACTCTTGTGATTCCACGGACTGTAGCCCACCAGGCTCCTTTGTTCATGGGGTTTTCCAGGCAGTGGGTTTCTATCTCCTTCTCCAGGGGATCTTCCTGACCCAGGGATTAAACCCAAGTCTCTTGCATCTGCTGCACCGGTAGGAGAATTCTTTACCACTGAGAAACTTGGGAAATCCTGTGTGATCCCGGATAGGTCGTTTATAGAGAAAAAAGTAAATGAATGCCTCTCAGGAGCTAGGGGGTGGGAATGGAGAATAACGACAAATAGACACAAAGGATCTTCCTGGAGTGATGGGAATGTTCTAAAACTCAATTGTGGTGATGCTTGTACAAGTAGATCAAGTTATTAAAAATCATTGAATTGTACACTGAAAATGATTGAACTTTAATATATGTAAAGTCTATTTTAACAAAGCTGTTAAAATTGTTTTAAAAAAGAAAGAAATGCAAATTCTCTAGCCATCACACCTACTCAATTAGAAGACTCTGAAGGGCTCAGCAATGTATCAGCTCTGAGATTCACTCCCACTTAAGAGCCCCTGGTCTAAGGTAGGGTCTTGAGAAGTTGTCAGCTGCTGGGATAGGGGTTCTGTTAGGAGTTTAAGGGTAGAACCTCTAGAAAATTGCTCTGGAGAATTGAAAAAAAAAAAAAAAGAAGAAGAAGAAGCAAAACAGTATTCTAGAAACAGTGTCCTTGGAAGGAAAAACCTGCGTTCCACATCACAGCTTATGGCTCTGTGGACCTGGGAAAATGACTAGCCTTTTTCTGAGCCCCAGTAGCTTAACATGCAAATGAGAAAAAAATAGATACCTATTAAGGTTGATGTGTAGATTCTGGAGGGCAAACATGAAAGATCTTTAGAGTAATAGACTCATAAAAGGTGCTGGTACAATATACATTGAGGAGAATAATAGATATGACTTCCTTTTTCCTTCATATAAACCTGCCATAATCCAGCCTCTTTCAAGAAGCTCATCCTGGAATTTTCCTTCATATTGGGGAAGTTTTGTGCTTCTATATTTAGAAGGTTATTATTACAGTAAATGCATATTCTTCTGGATTCTTTCTTGCCTCTAGGTTCTTACTTATTTAAGGCTGCTTTTTTTCAAAGTCGTATATATATATATGCTACTTGGAAAAAGTTTCAGGACAATGCCCTGGATTCAGTTTCCTTCTGTTTGTAATCACGAAAGCAGAAACAGTGCTTTTATTGTGTCTGGGGAAACTGACACCCTGAAAGAGTTCCCATTCTTATCTTAGAACCACTGAATTATTCTTTGCACTCCCTGACCTGGTAAGTGGACTTAATATTACAAGAGACCACATGCTTCTTCCCTAAAATGGTCCCTTAGGTGTGCTAAGAGAATTTCAGCTTAGCCCCAATGACACAAGAAGAAGTAAATGGAAATAGTCTTCAGAGGAATATATTTTAGGGTAACATATAGCACTGTATAGCAATTGGAGCTCAAGTCAAGACATAATCAACTAATCATTGGTAATCATTAGTAATTCAGATGTGAATCAGGCTAATTTCCAGACAAACAGCCCTTCAGATGGTTCCATCAAATTGCAGGCAAAATGTTTATGATAAGTAGTGTTTCGACTCAAGGAAAAAGTCAAAGAGCTATACTGTGGGACAGTCAGACTGATTCTCAGTCATCCTCCGTCACCCTTGCACACTTTAACCAGCCCACAAAAAGACAGAGCCACTTTCTCCTCTCCTGAAACCCTGCCATGTCATTTCAACTGGCTTTATCTTTCAGTTACTCAGTAATGCTTAGCTAGGGATTCAAACAGAAAAGGCTTCATCCCAGCTAACATAATTTGTCTGCCATCTAATATCCACCGTAGAGCTCTTTAGGGAAGTGCCTTTGTCTCGTCCACTGATGCGTCCTACCCAGAGAACCCTGCCTATCGCAGCAGAGCACCGTCCCTTTAATGTTCTGCTAACAGTTAACATCCTCACTGCTCCTGGGGAGGGGGAAGTATCATTTGGAATTTATCAGGAAGTATGTGGTAGAATAGGGGCTTGAACGCACGTTTCAAACTCCAAAGACCATGCCCTGCATTTGGTCCCTCTTTGCTTCCTCCTGTATTTATATCTAAGAACAGGCAGCGAGTTTGAAGCACTGGAACCTGACCCTCCAGTTTATCTCTTAGTTCCTGGGTTATCTGGGACAGTAGAGGCTCATAAGCCTTACATGTCCACGCAGTGACAAGAGAACAAGCCCACACTCCCCACTTGCTATTTTCTGAGGCAGCCTTGATTCTTTGAGCCAAATCTATCTCTGCCGAAACCTCTGAGTCCAGTTCTGCCCATAAGCTCTTTAAACAGCTTGCTCATCCTGTCTATAACAGTAAAAATCCCTGGTACAACAAGCGAGGAATTGCTTGAAATTCCAATTAAGCCAAGTCTTACCAAGGCCTTTTCCATTATCTCAGTAAGCTGCTTTCTACATTAAAAGGCTCCCCTTAATTAATTCTTCTCTCTGGTCTGCGGACATGCAATGCTTTATTATGACCTGCAGATTCAGAAGCAGGAAAATAAAGTGTAGATAAGTAGGACGCTGAGCTTCCGTCATCAAATCAGAGCAGCATCGTCGCTCCCAGGAGCTAGTCACAGAAAACTGTTTCTCACGTCTCAAGAAAGAAAGAACCTCTCAAGAGAGGGGCAGGGAACACTCAGGAAAGGGTTCTCTGGGGTCTTTGGAATGAACAGTGGCATCTCCGGGGGGCTGCTTGGATGGCTGTGTCATGCCCTTTTTGAGATGGAATGCTGAGACAGAAAAGGTGTGACCTGGTCCCACTTTTCTTGCCCAGCAGTGAATGCGCGGGAGGGATAGGTTACATGACTGAACGCACGGTGGGACAGTCTTGCCTGATGGGTTCTGAGTGTGTATCATCAGATGCCCGCCTGCCAGAGGCCCTGTCACGTGGAGCCCACCGCACTGAGGTACTTCTTGTCTTGAATCTTCTGTGCACCGCCAGTCTCCCAGTGAGCCTAGTGGCAGTGGTCTTTCCAGTGGAATCCAAATAAAGATATCGAGGCAGAGGGCCTCCTGCCCAGCTAAACCCAGCCTTGCCTAATGCCATACTGGGACCTGAGAAAGTGGCATTATCTGTACAGGGCACATAGCACTTTCCCTGGCTCTACGTGGATTTGGGGACCTCTCTGCTTCCCTGATATTTGTTTCTCTCTTCAGTGCTGAGTTTGTCTCAACAGAGGCATGTATGTGTGTGTCCACTTCAGATCAGTTTAGTCCCTCAGTTGTGGCCAGCTCTCGCGACCCCATGGACTGCAGCATGCTGGGCTTCCCTGACAATCACCAACTCCCGGAGCTTACTCAAACTCACATCCATCAAGTCGGTGATGCCATCCAACCAGCTTATCATCTGTCGTCCTCTTCTCCTCCTACCTGCATTCTTTCCCAGCATCAGGGTCTTTTCCAATTGGTCGGTCCTTTGCATCAGATGGCCAAAATATTGGAGCTTCAGCTTCATTCAGTCCTTCCAATGAATATTAAGGACTGATTTCATTTAGGATTGACCGGTTTGATCTTCTTGCAGTCCATGGGACTCTCGAGAGTCTTCTCCACCACAGTTCTGAAACACCATTTCTTTGGCATTCAGCTTTCATTAGGGGTCAACTCTCACATCCATACATGACTGCTGGAAAAACCATAGCTTTGACTAGACCAACCTTTACCAGCAATACTATCTCTGCTTTTTAATATGCTGTCTAGGTTACTCATAGCTTTTCTTCCAAGGAGCAAGTGTCTTTTAATTTCATGACTATAATCACCATCTCCAGTGATTATGGAGCTCAAAAAAATAAGGTCTGTCACTGTTTCCATTGTTTCCCCATCCATTTGCCATGAAGTGATGGAACTGGATACCATGATCTTAGCTTTTTACTGTGGAGCTTTAAGCCAACTTTTTCACTCTCCTCTTTCACTTTCATTAAGAGGCTCTTTACCTCCTCTTCACTTTCTGCCATAAGGGTGGTGTCATCTGCATATCTGAGGTTTTTGATATTTCTCCCTGCAATCTTGATTCCAACTTGTGCTTCATCCAGCCCAGCATTTCTCATGATGTACTCTGCATATAAGTTAAATAAGCACAGTGACAATATACAGCCTTGATGTATTCCTTTCCCAATTTGGAACCAGTCCATTGTTCCATGTCCGGTTCTAACTGTTACTTCTTGACCTGCATACAAGTTTCTCAGGAGGCAGGTAAGGTCATCTGGTATTCCTGTCTGTAAGAATTTTCCACAGTTTGTTGTGACCTACACAGTCAAAGGCTTTGGTGTAGTCAATAAAGTAGAAATAGATGTTTTTTTTAAGAATTTTCTTGCTTTTTGATGATCCAACAGATGTTGGCTATCTCTGGTTCTTCTGCCTTTTCTAAATCCAGCTTGAACATCTGGAAGTTCTTGGTTTACGCACTGCTGAAGCCTTGAATTCACTTCCACTAACTTTGTTCATAGAGATGCTTCCTAAGGCCCACTTGACTTCCCATTCCAGGATGTCTGGCTCTAGGTGAGTGATCACACCATCATGACTATCTGGGTCGTGAAGATCTTTTTTGTATACTTCTGTGTATTCTTGCCACCTCTTCTTAATATCTTCTGCTTCTGTTAGGTCCATATAATTTCTGTCCTTTTATTGTGCCCATCTTGGCATGAACTATTGTATGCTTCTGTTGTATCTCTAATTTTCTTGAAGAGATCTCTAGTCTTTCCCATTCTATTGTTTTCCTCTATTTCTTTGCACTGATCACTGAGGAAGGCTTCTTATCTCTCCTTGCTATTCTTTGGAACTTTGTATTCAAATGGGTATATCTTTCCTTTTCTCCTTTGCCTTTTGCCTCTCTTCTTTTCACAGCTATTTGTAAGACCTCCTCAGACAACCTTTTTGCTTTTTTGCACTTCTTTTTCTTGGGGATGGTCTTGATCCCTGCCTCCTGTACAATGTCATGAACCTCTGTCCATAGTTCATCAGGCACTCTGTCTATCAGATCCAATCCCTTGAATCTATTTGTCACTTCCACTGTATAATCATAAGAGCTTTGATTTAGGTCATACCTGAATGGTCTAGTGGTTTTCCCTACTTTCTTCAATTTAAGTCTGAATTTGGCAATAAGGAGTTCATGATCTGAGCCACAGTCAGGTCCCAGTCTTATTTTTGCTGACTGCATAGAGCTTCTCCATCTTTGGCTGCAAAGAATATAATCAATCTGATTTAGGTGTTGGCCATCTGGTGATGTCCATGTGTAAAGTCTTCTCTTGTGTTGTTGGAAGAGGGTGTTTGCTATGACAATGTGTTCTTTTGGCAAAACTCTATTAGCCTTTGCCCTGCTTCATTCCATACTCCAAGGCCAAATTTTCCTGTTATTCCAGGTGTTTCTTGACTTCCTACTTTTGCATTCCAGTCCCCTATAATGAAAAGGACATCTTTTTTGAGTGTAAGTTCTAGAAGGTCTTGTAGGTTTTCATAGAACCATTCAACTTCAGCTTCTTCAGTGTTAGTGGTCGGATTGGATTACTTGGATTACTATGGAGCCAATCCATAGGCTTGGATTACTGTGATATTGAATGGTTTGCCTTGGAAACTAACAGAGATCATTCTGTTCTTTTTGAGATTGCATTCAAGTACTACATTTCAGACTCTTGTTGACTATGGTGGCGACTCCATTTCTTCTAAGGGATTCTTGCCCACAGTATTAGATGTAATGGTCATCTGAGTTAAATTCACCCATTCCAGTCCATTTGAGTCTTCTGATTCCTAAAATGTCAGTGTTCACTCTTGCCATCTCCTGTTTGACCACTTCCAATTTGCCTTGATTCGTGGACCTAACATTCCAGGTTCCTATGCAACATTTTTCTTTACAGCATCAGACTTTACTTCCATCACCATTCACATCCACATCTGAGCCTTGTTTTCACTTTGGCTCCATCCCTTCATTCTGGAGTTATTTCTCCACTCTTCTTCAGTAGCATATTGGGCACCTACCAACCTGGGGAGTTCATCTTTCAGTGTCCTATCTTTTTGCCCTTTCATGCTGTTCATGAAGTGGTTTGCCATTCCCTTCTCCAGTGGATCACGTTTTGTCAGCACTCTCCACTATGACCTGTCCGTCTTGGGTGGCCCTAACATGGCATGGCTGACAGTTTCATTGAATTAAGACAGGCTGTGATCCATGTGGTCAGTTTCATTAGTTTTCTCTGATTGTGGTTTTCATTCTCTCTGCCCTCTGATGGATAAGACCCTTGTAGAAGCTTCCTGATGGGAGAGACTGACTGGGGGGGCATTGGGTCTTGTTCTGATAGTTGGGGCCATGCTCAGTAGCTCTTTAATCCAATTTTCTGTTAATGGCTGGGGCTGTGTTTCCTCCCTGTTTTTTGCCCTGAGGCCAAACTATGGTAGGGGTGATGATGGCAATGGCAACCTCCTCCAATGTTCTAAATACCCTGGGATCTACTACCAATCCCTGGACTGAAAAAAGAGTTCTCAAACTTTCCAATGTTTCTGCTTCATGCAGTTTCTGCTCTAGCGCCAGATTTTCTCAAACTTTAACCTCCTATGCGAGAGCCCAAGTCCCTCTAACCTAGACAGTTTCTCTGGACAGAGAAGCCAAGGCAAGCAGTCCTGGATTTGGAGTTAAACAGGATTCTTGGGGACCGGGGGTCTGGCTGTTTATGGCCACCCACAATGTCAAAAAGTGATGGTGATGCTACAGATTGTGAAAGAGGCATCTCCACTGAGTCTGACAACAGGTTTAGATTTTAGCAATGCCAGGATAAAGCTTTAATAAAACTGGCACCACACCCACAAATGTATCTATTTCCCCCACAGTGTCTGTTTCACTTTGTGTGGCTCCAGTACTGGGCTATGAGAGACAAAGTCCTCGTCGTAGTGTTTTATCGGTCACCAAGCAGTATGAGCAGATGACTGAACATAGGGTTGAACGGTTGTAGCGGCATCTCTTTCTCCTGAGTGTGCAGAAGGACATCTCAATTTTGATGAAGAAGACAGTTTGAAAGTATTTCTAATTGCTTTTATTGAAAGGGATCAAAAGAAAGAACCCTAGAAGATGAAGTGAGATGGCTTATGGGAATAATATCTGCCTCAGAAGATTATGCCTAATTTATGGTTTTGCATTACTGAATGCTGGGGTTCTTCCTCCACCTCTCTGTAAAAGCCATTTATTTCTCTCCATCCCCATGGATATATCCTTTTAGGTCAAGCAAAAGCCTTTTCTCATAGGGGCTATCATAGCAGCCACCTGTCTCACCCACTGCCCTCCCAGCTCCAAGAAGCACTTAGACCAATTTTTCTAAAATACACAACTGATCATATCAGCCCTTGAAGGAAACCCTACTATGGGTTTGTGGAGATGTGGAACCCCTTCTTGAGGATAAAGGGCATGTGCCCACATCATGAAGCTGCAAGGGCTAGTGAGATGTCATTCAGCATGATGTAGGAATCCACTGAACTGGCCGCCCACACCTGGCCACTCCCCAGCCCTTCTCTTCCGTTTATCTCCTCCTCTGGTCTATGATGTTTTCTTACAGTGCAGTGGCTTCCTCATCATCTGTATAGTTTCTGATTCCTAACCTGTTTTTGGCAGATGTTTTGAATGAACTCATCTATTCCACCACTATTTGAGAAGAACTGCCTCCCAGGCACTGAAAATACAACCGAGAACTCAAGAGAGCTCACCGCCCTCCTAAAGTTGACTTAGATAATGATGGAGGGCAATTTCATGTAAGGTGTCTAGGATGGCCTCTCCTTAAACAGAGACCTGAAAAAAAGGGAGGAAACCAGTCTTACAGGTGCCTGATAAAAGAGCACAGCAGGCAGAGGGAGGGGCCAGGGCCTTTCTTGAGCCAAAGCTGGGCTCAGGCTCTCAGGGCTCCTGGAATAGTGAGGGATTGTTATGTCTGGAGGAGGGGAGTTGTGGAGAAAGAAGGGTGCAATGGAATGAGAGAGGCGTATAGGAGGCACATGAACAATTGCAAGGTATTTGGGTTTTACTTTCAATAAAATGAAAGACCATTGGAGGATATTAAACAAAGAGATAATGTGACCTGACCTAGATTTTCAAAGGACTGTAAAGGCTGCTGTATGGAGGTAAAGTAGATTGAAGGAGGGGACAAAGAGTAAAGCAGAGAGCAACTAGAAGATGACAGAATGTGGGTGGTTGTCATAAGGTGGTAAGTAATTGGATTCTGGGGACGTTTTAAAGGTAAAGCCAACTGGATTTGCTTATCGATTGGATGGGTGGTACAGAGAAAGAGAAGAGTTAGGGTAACAAGAAGGATGGCTCTGCCTCCCCATTCCTGGCCATTCTGGAGACCTGCAATAACAGAATGACCTCTTACTCTAGAATCTTTACTCTGGTCTCCTGAAGTCAGATATCCCATTATCTAAGGTAACATCTTACCTTTGCTGCCTGACACTGTGCACCCTTTTGACTGCATCCCTCCTCACCCTGGACCACCGCCATAGCCTCCCAGCCAACAAGGCCTCTTCCATCCCTCCACCCTGTCTGCCTGCAGGGTGAACCAGATGCTAGTCCCTCCCAAGGCATGTGTCAATTAGAATAAAAACTAATAAGGATCTACTGTATAATACAGGGAACTCTACTCAAAACTCTGTAATGATCTCTATGGGGAAAGAGTCGGAAGAAGAGTGATATACATTTATGTACAACAGATCCACTGTGCTCTACAGCAGAAAGTAACACAGCATTGTAAATAAACTATATTCCAATAAAACAGCAGCAGATAAACTCTGTGCCCTAGCCTAAGTCTCCCACCACATTGCACAGCACTCAGCCACCATCGGCTCATTTCCCTTCTTGTAACACCACTGACCATGTCCTCTGGAAGCCTGACGTACTGTTTCCGTGGCCTCCATACCTTTCCCTCTACTTTAATCTCATGGTCCAAGTTTCGTTTCTACTCTTGCCTACTCAGAGAAGCACACTTGCCCTGATTACTTGATCGGAAGGAGTCCTCAGCTACTCTCTACCTGGACCTTTTGAGCTCCTGCACACATTTGTAACTAATAGCCTTACTGACTGGTTTGTTTGTTTACCAGCTACCTGTCCCTCCTCCCCACCCCCCGACAAGGCCCCAAGATGGACAGAGTTCATCTGTCTTGCTAAGCACTGTATCATCAATTTCCATAATGCCTGGCACCAGCTAGACAGGCCATGATTACAGGGTGAGTGGAAGACCATGCTGCTGCTGCTGCTGCTAAGTCGCTTCAGTCGTGTCTGACTCGAGGCATGTTTAAATGTAATTATAAATGCCAAAGACATAAAAAAATGCAAACTTTCTTGTGCCTCTGAATAAATTGCTGATAACATTTTGGTGCAAATCTTTCTGAAATTTTTTTTTCCCACAAAGATGAGAACATACTGAATATGATGTAGCTTAAGTTTAAGAATTAAGTCATGAACATCACACCATTAGAAAAAGGTGCTCGTAATAATATACTAGTAATTGTATATTTCTATTAATGTATACATTAACATTTTGCACATTATTTATAATGTATAGAATGTGATAGTATTCTTAATGGTTGCTTTGTGTCTCATAACACTGGTGTACCATAATTTAAGCTACAGATTGTCTATTTTTAGATGCCTAATCTCTGCTCCCCCAGTTTTGGAGTTTATAAACAATATGTCACAGAAGAAATTTATCTACATGCACATTTCTAGTTTTTACCTAGCACCTATACCTAAAGATAGGTTTATTTTGTATTAAAGTTCTACTTATTAATTTTCAGGAGACTTAAAAAATTTTAAAACTAAAAACATCGTCTCTTTGCCTGTCCTGTATCAGTTTTCTGCTTACTTCTATAATGATTTATAATGAGTTTCTTTGTATCCAGCTTTATTTTTATTTAGTAAAATCTATTAATGATATTCATCATTTGCCTTTGATTTATTCTTAGAGGCATTCCCCAGCTTGATATTTAACATATATTTGCCATTGCTTGGCTATATTCATGCTTTTCTTTATCACTTAACTCATAATCCATCAGAAAAATTCTGGTGTACATCATGGCATGAGCATGTAAATTCCACATTTCTGTAGTAGTGTACCAAGGGCTTAATTTTTAAAGCAAGCAATCTTTTCTTCCAGTGACTAAAAAATATCTATCATATATGTTATTCATATACTTTGTTGAATGTCTTTGGCTTTCCATTTGTTGCTTATTATTGTCTTTTCTTATTGTACTATATATTTTGCTTTATGATCCCCAAATAAAACGTAATATATGATAGCTCAAGTCTATGAGTTTGGGCAAGTTACTGAATCAGTATTCTTGTTTGTGCAATGGAGATAATTATGTCTACCTCATAGTCTAGTTGTGAGGATTACATTATACAATTCATATAAAGTGCTTATTTCCTTTAGCAAAAATTT
Source organism: Redunca redunca (assembly GCA_006410935.1). Lineage (NCBI taxonomy): Eukaryota > Metazoa > Chordata > Mammalia > Artiodactyla > Bovidae > Redunca > Redunca redunca. The sequence goes on from SJYQ01003076.1 coordinate 312,039, forward strand.
ATGGCCTTGCTCAAAAGAATCCTGAAGATTTCTTACTAAATTTTTATAATATATTTGATACTAGAAAGGGAGTTTATTTCTTTATTTTTTTTAGTCTTTTCCAAATGGTTACTTCTGAATGGTAGGATACATTGTTAAATGTGATTATATATAAACTGGGAGAAGGCAATGGCAACCCACTCCAGTATTCTTGCCTGGAGAATCCCAGGGACAGAGGAGCCTGGGGGGCTGCCATCTATGGGGTCACACAGAGTTGGACACGACTGAAGCGACTTAGCAGCAGCAGCAGCAGCAGGATATATAAACTAACTTCTTAAGATAATTTCACGCTTTCTAAACTTGTCGAATAGATTCTCTTGATTTGCCAAGTAATCAGTTGCCTGTGCTGCTCCCGTTTTCCCGCAGGTATGCCTGTCATATTTATTTCTCTTGGCTTCTTTCTCTAGCCATAGCGATGTTAAATGGCAGCGATGCCCCTGAGAGCCTTTGGGGCCGTAGCAGCATCGTCACTAGCTTCTCCTTTTCACATAGTGGTGGCTGTTGACTTCAAACTGAGGGCTTGTTCTCATCTCCCAGGTGGTCTACAGTAAAATAGTATATTTGATGCAAATCTTCATCAAATACCTTTTCTGCTTATCTTTCTGATAATCATATTGGCCTTTTTTCTCTATTAAACTAATTGCATATTAGGATTTTCAAAATGCTTAAATCCTGAGCCTTGTTACTTTACTGGGGTCAATGCTTACATGTGTGTGTAGTACATGATTCCTACCACTTGCGGTACCTTATGTATGATTGCACTCATGGTCACAGTGCGATAAGAGTCGCAGGCTTCCTTCTGGTCCTGTCTTTCTTCAAGTTTTGCCTTAGTTTTACTCTGGTTTTATATCGTTCACTGAGAAATTTGCGTTCATTTCTTATTCACTGACAGTTTAAAATCACTGACAGTTTAAATAGCATTGGATAAAATTCTTCTGAAGAATGATTTGGTTTAAACATTTATTTTGGAGGAAGTTCTTTGACAGTTTTTATCATTTCTAACATAATTGGAGAAGGGAATGGCTACCCACTCCAGGATTCTTTCCTGGAGAATTCCATGGCCTGAGTAGCCTGGTGGGCTACAGTCCATGGGATTGCAGAGTCAGACACAACTGAGCAACTTACACGTTCAACATAATCAATGGCCTATTTCCCTCTTCTAACTTTTTGTGAATAAATGTTGGTAGTTTACATTACTTTTTCTAGAAAGTCATGCATTTATCAATAAACTGCATGCTATTAAGCTTATAATGACATTTTGCATCCCATTCTAACTATTTTACTCATTCTCATGTCTGCCTGTATATGCTAATTTGCATAATGTAATACACTTTAGTGTTTTTATTTTTGCCTTTTTTGTACTGCCAGAGATACAGCCATCTTATTTTTCTTTCCTAGAAATCACATATTTGACTCTTCACTTTCATTACATCTTATTCTATTTTGGGTTTTTTATTACCTGTTTTCTATGCCTTTTCTAGGAAGTCTCATTGTTCTTTGCTTCAGGAATTGAATAAAAGTTTATTTCATTTATTTTTTTCATATTTAGTCGTATATTTTACAAGCAAACAAGTTTTCTTGACTATAGTTTCTTGTGAGATAATCTCTGAACTGTAATGACAGCTTGACACTAATTAATTTTGAAAAAAATCTTTGAAGTTAATTGTCTTCTCTGCCTCAGTCAAAATTAAAAGTTAAAAAATATGTATTTGGAGATTTTTGCTTAATTCTTTGCTGTTTAGCTTTAAATACATTCTAACTATAATTACTAAGTTGGTATTTTGTCAAAATTTATTTAGTATTACGTATTTGGTTTATTTACATTATCATTAGTCAATTGTGACTTATAGAGTTGCTTTATTATTGATTTTTAATTGGAGTATAATTGCTGTACAACATTGTGTTGATTTCTTTTCTTTTTGCTTTTTTTCACCCCCACCCCTGTTGATTTCTGCTGTGTAACAGTGTGGATCAGCTATAAGTATACATATATGTAAGTGTTAGTCACTCAGTCATGCCTGACTCTTTGCGACCACATGGACTGCAGCCCACCAGGCTCCTTTGTCCATGAGATTTCCCAGGCAAGGATACTGGAGTGGGGTGCCATTTTCTTCTCCAGGGGATCTTCCCAACCCAGGGATTGAACCCGAGTCTCCTGCACTGCAGGCAGATTCTTTACCGAGTGAGCTACAAGGGAAGCCCCAGGTATACACATATCCCCTCCCTGTTAGGCCTCCCTCCCCCCAGCCCCATCCTGCCCCTCTGGGCCATCGCAGAGCACCGGGCTGAGCTTCCTGGGTTCTGCAGCGGCTTCCCACTAGCTGTCTGTTTTATACATGGCAGCTCATACACCCCTACTCTCTCAATCTGTCCCAGCCTGTCCTTTCCCCACTGTGTCCACAGGCCCATTCTCTGCATCTGTGTCTCTATTCCTGCCCTGAAGGTAGGTTCATTGGTATCATTCCTCTAGATTCCATAATGTGTGTGTGTGTGTGTGCGTGTGCGTGTGTGTGTGTGTGTGCGTGTGTGTGTGTGTGTGTGTATGTATACTATATTTGTTTTTCTCTTTCTGAGTTACTTCACTCTATGTAACAGACTCCAGGTTCATCCGTCACCCTACAATTGACTCAGATTTGCTCCTTTCTATGACTAACTTTCCCTTGTGTGTATGGACCGCAGCTTCTTTATCTATTCGTCTGTCAGTGGACACCGAGGCTGCTTCCATGTCCTGGCTATTGTAAATAGTGCTGCCATGAACACTGCGGGTACATTGTCTTTCAGAATTTCTACTCTTTGGATCAGTGAGATTCTCCTTTTTATTATTGGATATCTGTATAAATGCTACATTGGCATCAAAAAGTATATTTTCTATAAGTATGTTAGTTGTATGTTTGATATATTCTTATTAGTGCAACATTAATTAGTAAAGTTCTCCATACCATTTTTTAAAATTTTGTCTTCTCAGTGGGTCAGACTGAAATTTGTGTTTTGGACTTTCACTATAATTATGATACTGTCAAATTCTCCTTGGGTTTCTAACAGTTTTTCCTTTATATTCTCAATGTTTTATTATTCTTTTCATGAATGGTATATCTTCCTTGTGGGTTTTTTTTTTAATATAAAATAACTCTCTTGGTATCTTTTTATGCTTTTGCTCTTCTATTTTCTCTTTCCTGTTAATTTTGCTACATCTGCTTTCTGCATTTTCATTTATCTGATCTCTAGCTACTCTTCCCCTTTGCCCTTCTTTTCCAAGCTTTTTTGAGGCATAATTGACAAATAAAATTGCAAGGCATTTAAAGTGTGCAACATGATAATTTTTTACACACACACACATTGTGAAATAATTCTTCCCATCAAGTTCATTAACACATTTATCACCTGATATATTTACTTTTTGTGTGTGATGACAGCTAAGTTTTATTCTCTTAGCAAGTTTTCATTAGACAACAGAGTGTTATCAACTGTAGTCACCATGTAATATGTTAGATCCTCAGACCTTATTCATCTTATAACATGAAAGCTTGTACCCTTTTACCAACTTCTGTGCCCCTCACCCCCAGCCTCAGCACACACTTTTCTACTCTCTCTTCTGTAGCTTTTGTTTCAAGCTTATTATCTCTTCGTAAATAGCTTATCTTCTAGTTTGCTTTTGTGTTTTGACCCTACCCAAGAGATTGCTCTTTAATTATCTGCATTATTTTTACAGCTGTTTTGGCTTACTGTGACTCTCTTAACAATCTTATTCTCTGAAAATCTCTTAAAGTCCAATAATGATTTTCTTTTACCTTCTCTATTTCTTTTCGATTTTCCCTTTCCTCTAATTGATTTAGCGGTTGTCACTTTAGAGGTAAATCAAAGCTGTGCTGAAGCATTCGACACAATTAAATCGAACTGATTTTGCACAGCCAGTGGGTGAGCACCATAGCTAGCAGTGCGGCGGCAGCCCCAGGCCTCCCCTCTGGGAGTTCCCTGTGTCACCCACTGGAAGCTGCGTGGCTGCTCCCCCCAGTACAGAGGGGAAGATGCTCTTCATGCTCAGCCTCACTCCTATACTGTTCTCTGGACACTCTGTTCTGTCTTGTATGCCAGGGAATATCGATCCATTATTATTTTAACCTCCCATTAAAAAAAAAAAGCTTATTCAAAAGTTGTAAGAATCATACAATGGACACCCACATACTATTTATTTTGATTGGCCAAATGGTAAGATTTTCTACATATACATTATACGTGCCCGTGTGTCTGTGTATATGCCGAATCATTTGATATGTGGTGATTATAATGACCCTTGTTGTTGTTCAGTCGCTCAGTCATGTCCAACTCTCTGCGACCCCATGGACTCCATGAACCCCATGGACTCCATGCCTGCAGCATGCCAGGCTTCCCTGACCTTCACAGACTCCCAGAGTTAGCTCAAACTCATGTCCATGGAATTGGTGATGCTATCCAACCATCTCATCCTCTGTTGTCCCCTTCTCCTCCTGCCTTCAATCTTTCCTAGCATCAGGGTCTTTTCCAGCGATTTGGCTCTCTGCATCAGGTGGCCAAAGTATTGGAGCTTCAGCTTCAGTGCCAGTCCTTCCAATGAATATTCAGGGTTTATTTCCTTTAGGATTGATGGTTTTGATCTCCTTGCTGTCCAAGGAACTCTCAAGAGTCTTTCCCAGCACCACAGTTTGAAAGCATCAGTTCTTTGGTGCTCAGCCTTCTTTATAGTCCAGCTCTCACATCTGTACATGACTACTGAAAAAACCATAGCTTTGACTATATGGACATTTGTCAACAAAGTGATGTCTCTGCTTTTTAATATACTGTCCAGGTTTATCATAGCTTTTCCTCCAGGAGCAAGTGACTTTTACTTTCATGGCTATAGTCACCATCTGCACTGATTTTAGAGCCCAAGAAAATAAAGTCTGTCATTGTTTCCATTGTTTCCCTGTTCATTTGCCATGAAGTGATGGGACCAGACGCCATGATCTTAGTTTTTTGAATATTGAGTTTTAAACCAGGCTTTCTCACTCTCCTCTTTCACCTTCATCAAGAGGCTCTTTTAGTTCCTCTACGCTTTCTGCATATCTGAGGTTATTGATCTTTCTCCCAGCAATCTTGATCCCATTTGAGCTTCATCCAGCCTGGCATTTTGCATGATGTTCTCTGCATATAAGTTAAATAAGCAGGATGACAAAATACAGTCTTGACATTCTCCTTTCCCAGTTTGGAACCAGTCCCCTGTTCCATGTCTGGCCCTAACTGTTGCTTCTTGACCTGCATACAAGTTTACCAGGCGGCAGCTAAGGTTATCTGGTATGCCCATCTCTTGGAGGATTTTCTACACTTTGTTGTGATCCATACAGTCAAAGGCTTTAGAGTAGTCAATGAAGCAGTTACTCCTGGAATTTTCTTGCTTTTTTGATGATCCAACAGATGTGTGAAATTTGATCTCTGGTTCCTCTGCCTTTTCTAAGTCCAGCCTGGATATCTGTAAGTTCTCGGTTCACGTACTGCTGAAACCTTACTTGCAGAATTTTGAGCATTACTTTGCTAGCATGTGAAATGAGTGCAATTGTGCAATAGTTTGAGCATTCTTTGGCATTGTCCTTCTTTGGGATGGGAATGAAAACTGACCTTTTCCAGTCCCGTGGCCATTCTTGGGTTTTCCAAATTTGCTGGCATATAGAGTGGAGCACTTTTACAGCATCATCTTTTAGACTTTGAAATAGCTCAACTGGAATTCCCTCTCTTCCACAAGCTTTGTTCGTAGTGATGCTTCCTAAGGCCCTCTTGACTTCACACCACAGTATATCTGGTCCTAGGTGAGTGATAACACCATTGTGGTTATGACCCACCATCTCTGAATACTTTGGTACAAATAATGACATTCTATTGTAACTACTTAAGTATAAATTTCCTAAGAACAAGAACATATTTTAATACAACAAAATTATCAAATAATAGAAATTTAATATGGATAATTTGCTGATACCAAATACACAGCCCATGTTTGAATATTACTAATCTTTCTAATAATGTTTAGAGCAAAACAAAGTAATTTCTCTTCCTGTGGATATCACCCTAGCCAACTGACCAAAGTTGACACCATTAATATTTGGATAAAACCATTTTAAGAGTTCTCATCACAAAGAGGAGAAGACAATGGCACCCCACTCCAGTACTCTTGCCTGGAAAATCCCATGGACAGAGGAGCCTGGTAGGCTGCAGTCCATGGGGTCGCGAAGAGTCGGACACGACTGAGCAACTTCACTTTGACTTTTACTTTCATGCATTGGAGAAGGAAATGGCAGCCCACTCCAGTACTCTTGCCTAGAGAATCCCAGGGACGGGGGAGCCTGGTGGGCTGCTGTCTATGGGGTCGCACAGAGTTGGACATGACTGAAGCGACTTAGCAGCAGCAGCATCACAAAGAGATTTTTTTTTTCTTTTCTTCTTCCTTTTCTTTTTTATTGTACCTATGCAAGGAGATCCAACCAGTCCATTCTGAAGGAGATCAGCCCTGGGTGTTCTTTGGAAGGAATGATGCCAAAGCTGAAGCTCCAGTACTTTGGCCGCCTCATGCGAGGAGTTGACTCATTGGAAAAGACTCTGATGCTGGGAGGGATTGGGGGCAGGAGGAGAAGGGGACGACAGAGGATGAGATGGCTGGATGGCATCACGGAATCGATGGACGTGAGCTTGAGTGAACTCTGGGAGTCGGTGATGGACAGGGAGGCCTGGCGTGCTGCGATTCATGGGGTCACAAAGAGTCGGACACGACTGAGCAACTGAACTGAACTGATGAGAAGGTGGATGTTACTTGAACCTATTTTGACAATTATTTCACAGTATATGTAACTCAAACCTTCATGCTGTATGCCTTAAATATATATAGTAATATGTATTTATTAGTTATATCTCAATGAAACTGGAAAAAAATAAACACACATATCTCTTGATATGATGTATTAAAAGAATACAATATCAACTTAGTGGTATTCTTGCCAGAAATGAATAACCTGAATCTCATCATGAGAAAATATCAGATAAAGCCAAGTTGAGTTGAATTTTACAAAACAGTCCTGCCATCTTAAAAATATCAAGGTTAAGAAACTCAAAGAAAGGGTTAGGAACTAATTCAGATTAAAAGAAATGTTAAGGAGCTGACAGCCGAGTGCAATACATTACCCTGTATGAGAGGGGAATAATATAGCTCTAAAGCAGGGGTTGGAAAGCTATTTCTGTAAAGAGCTGGATAATAAATATTTTAGGTTTTATGGACCATATGGTCTCTGTTGCAACTACTCAACTCTGTGGTTGTAATGCAAAAGCAGCCACAGACAGCATGTAAACAAATGGGCCATGGTCTTGTTCCAATAAAACTTTACTTAGGAAAACAGACGGTGGGTGGGCTGCAGTTTGCAAACCCCTACTCTAAAGGGCATAACTGGGACAATTGGCAAATTTGAACATGGACAGAGAGCTAGATGATATTTTTATTTTATCAGTGTTACAGTTTCTAAAGTTGATAACCATGTGATCGTTACATGAAATGTTGTCGCTCTCTTGAAATACACACACACACACACACACACACACACACACACACAGAGGGAAAATGATCTACAGATAAATAGATTGATCTTTAATCAATTAAGATTAATGAATCTTTAATCCGTATCCAAATACTAATCCAGGGTATGGCTTTAGTGGGAAATATTTTCTCCTCTTTTCTAAGGTTTTGGTGTTTTTGAAGATCAAACTGTTTTTACTCTCTCTCAATTTACATTTATCTTGGGGTTAGAATCAAGGTATGCATTTTTGGTACAAGTACTGTAAGCACGATATTCTGTCCTACTCGGCACATCACATCAGGGGGTACATGCTGCCAGTTTATGTACTTACTGGTAAGGTTAGCATTGATCACTCACTAAATGTGGGGTTTTCCAGATTTCTCCACTGTAAAAGTAATTAGGTTCATCATTCTTATTATTTTAAAGTTTATTTGAACAATCTTTATATCATAGTGAGATCTGACATCTCCCTCTGTTCAGAGGAGCCATCATCTTTTGCATTTCTTACAGTTACAAAAAAGAACCATCCGCATTGTGCTGATGGTCTTGGAACTCTATAGATACTTGTGAAATCTTGTAAGAGTTGACATTTGTTTCCGCCACATTAAAAATTCTTTCCATTATATTTTCACATAACAGAAACACAGGAGCTGGGCCTTTTCACCATGTGGGCGGGCCCCTTGTCGAGACCCAGTGTGTTTAAGAACATACTCTTCTATTTAAAGGTTACTGTGCTAATACCAAATAACTTCCACAGCTGGGTGTGAGGTGGCGGCATTGATTCATAGAGATTTCAGGGCTTCTGTGATTTGCATTACTATAGTTGGAAGGTTTTATTAAAAGTTATACATTATAATAACCTAGTTTTTTAAATGAATATGGGTCTTAAGATATTGATGTGCCAGTTACACGGCTAATTAAGAGTTCAGAGAATCAAAAATACCAAATTTAAGGCTTTTGATGTTTTAAATGGTTTTTTAAAACTGAGAAGGTATAGGTTTGGTTATGAATGTGGCCCACCAAAACAATTTTCTTTGCTTTAGCTGCACACCTCAGGGGATACTGATCAGCAAGCCAGGATCCAGGGAACTCAGGCACATGCAAATCTGTCATCAGATCTACTTTAGGAATGGGGCATCCTGGCACAGTGATGGGCATATGATGATTTCCAATGTGAAATGAACAAACGAATATACTCATTAAAAGAAGAGTTCAGTCCAGTTCAGTTGCTCAGTCATGTCTGACTCTTTGTGACACCATGGACTGCAGCGTGCCAGGCTTCCCTGTCCACCACCAGCTCCCAGAGCCTACTCACACTCGTGTCCATCACGTCAGTGATGCCATCCAAGAGAGGAAGTCTTAAATCCAGACAGAGCAGTGGGGTTAGTAGCTTAGCACATCCTTTGTGAGGAATTGAGCAACATGACGTGCTCCCCTGTGATGGGAAAGGTCAAGTCCCTTGCAGAGTCACTGGACTGAGAGAGTTCTCAAGTCCCATGCATCGGAGCTGAAATAGGGAATCATCTGGGATTCCTCTGCTAAGATGGATGGATCTATGTAGTGCATTTTGGCTTTGAAAACAAATATACCCAGACGAGTGAAAGGGAGGTGAGTGCTGAAAGAGAGTAAACTCAGAAGTCACTGTCCTTCCAATTATCTTCAGAGGAGATAAAGATTTATTGAAAGATGTTTGTTCAGGATGATCAATGGTTTCCTGTCTGGCTCTTCTGGGAACCCAGCAGAAAATTTTCATTTTCTATAGAGAGTGAAGGACACCAATTTATCTTTTTTCCAGAGGCTGTGCTTGACTAGAGGTACAGACAGTCAGCACACCTAACTTAGACTCTTTCATCATCACCTTCATACAAAGAGACTTGATAAATTCCCCTATGAAAATATCCCACAGTGCCCTGGCTTCCTACAGGGAGATTTGGGGGTCATTCCTCTCAGATGTGGGCCAACAGAACACTCGGGCAGAAGTGGGTGTGAAAGGAATGGAAAGAGTGCTTGTCAGGCTCGAGATCTGACAGAATCAGCGCTGAGCAAAGTTTAAACTGAGAAGCTCGGAACTACTCCAGCAAGAACCACGGAACCAAAGCTTCAAGCTGGAGCTGAGTCTTCTGAAGAGAGGGGTGAGGCAGGACGCAGTGGAGCTGTTTCTTTTCTTTTTGTTGGCCAGCCCTGTATGGACTGGCTTTCATTCCCACAGAGGTCCCACCCCCAGAGGTCCAAACCAAGCCTGGGTGGTGATCCTCACCTTGATCTGACAGAAGGCAGGCAACATCTTGGGGTAGGATACAAAAGTTTTCCAGCATGATGTTTCTGATGAGTATGGGGCTTTCCATTCCTCCAGGAGTTTTCATTTCCTCATTCCTGTCTACCTATCCACCTTAAATATTTTACCTTCCTCAGAGGCCCTGCTACTCTATAAAAGTGGCCCTGGTAGCTGCAGCTCTTCTCCAAGTACGTGATTTGCTTCTAACTAATTTTCCATCTGAGTTAACAAGACCAAGTGAGGTGAAGCAATTTGACCTTGATCCCCAGTGAGCCTGTGACTGAGTCTACATTTAGAGGAGACCTCACCTTTTGCCTCCCAGGGCTTCTACCAACAACCACAATGTCCCTGAACCTTTCAGCTGTACTTGGATATGGACAAGATTAATATCTACTTAAGTATCAGATGGATGTTTGCCAACTCATATCACTGGCCAGGCTGTACTGAAGAGTCCTTCATCCCTCCTAAGCCAGGCACCATCAATTTTTCCATACATCCATTCATCAGTCAACTTTCGTAAGATAGTAAGACAGAGTTTTCCAAAAGGCATGCTTGTTCCTCAATCACTGTTATTAACATTCTTATCATAGGGGATTATTTGCAACTTTTATTTATTTTTTTCTGAAAGAAGTCTGAAGAGACAGAAGAAATTTCAGAGGAACTTTCTTACTCACTCTTGGGAATAAGTTATTTTCCAGCCTCATAGTCTCTTCTCTTAAAATTCATTTCTTTTTAAAAAACAGAAAAATCTATCTATAATCTGATACATTAAAATAGTTGTTGATAGCATTATCATTGATACCAATTTTTATAACTAGCATTCAATTTGGCAGTTTCAATTATGGTTTCCAAGTCTGATCAGAGTCTCTAAGACACAGATCCAAGGTTGGATATTTACTGGGCTGTGGCTTTATGTTTAACTAAAGGAGGAAAAATGTCTGCTTTCAGTTTGCCCAGAGTGCTTGCTTAGCATAAGGATAGTCAAGAGCAGTGGATTGGTGAATGTTATTATTTTGTTGCTAAGTCATTCCTGACTCTTCTGCAACCCCAGGGCCTGTAGCCTGCCAGGCTCTTCTGTCCATGGGATTTCCCGGACAAGAATACTGGAATGGGTTGCTATTCCCTTCTCCAGGGGATCTTCCCAACCCAGGGATCAAACCTCTGTTTTCTGCCTTGGCAGGCAGAGTCTTTACCACTGAGCCACTGGGAAGCCCAAAGGACATGGATAATCGAGATGGATGGGGATCCTTCCTGGAAGGACTTAAAGGCACAGAAAGGCCCAGGTATGGTCGCAGATAAGCAGGGCCAGAGGACGGCAGGGTGTGGTCCAGTGAGCATTCTGGGAGGATAAGACAAACATGGAAATGAGTCAGAGCATCACAGAGACTGGAAACCACAGGTGGGGGTAGCTCTGTGGAGGATTTGGTTTAAATCCCCCTCCCCCCACTTCAACTCTGGGTGAGGAATCATACAGGGATGGGGAGTGTGGCAGCTGTAGAGCTTTTCAGCTTCCTCTGCTTGTATGGATGCCACTATGCAACAGGGAACTCACTGGCTTACAAAGCCCCACTTATTGGGGTGGATACCTGGATCCAGCTTCCACACGCAGGGACTCCAGCTTCTGGTAAATGCCCAACCCGAGGAGTTGTGTACAAGAGATAAAGCATTCAAATCACTGAGCCAGATGCCATCCATGCACCGAGCAGAGGCTTAATAAGTATTTCTTGAATGAATAAAACAAGGAATGAATGGATGGATACAAGTTAACTCCCTTGGTACATTCTGATTCCTACAGGGTCTGTGATTTGGAGACCCAGGGAGGCCCCTAAGTGATCTTGCTAATGTGGCTAAGTGTGTCTGAAAGATTAGCCTAGCCAGGGCCCCACGCACTAGTGAGGAAAGACAGGAAGCACAGATAATCACTAAGCTTAATCCAGAGTGCACTCTCTGCCAGATGCTCTTTCAAATGCACCGCATGTCTTAACCTTTTACTAGTCACTGTACATCTATAATGCAGACACAATTATTAACCCAAATGGCAGATAAGAAAACTGAAACTCAGAAAAAATAAACCACTTGCTCATAGACACCCTGCTGGGACTGACCCCATTAATAAGAACCATAGTCCAAATACTACAACCAGATGGAGGCTGTTCTTGAGGAAGAACATGAACACGGGAATCCCCAGGAAATGGATGACTCACAGTCAGGTGGGAGGTGGACTGGACTCAAAGTAGTCCATTAAATTTGGCAGAAAACAGGGCCAGAAACCAGATTTAAGGGTACAAGGACTTCCCTTAAGAAGAGGCATGTGGCAATAATTAGGCAAAAATTTTAGATGCCAGAAAAGCATAGAAAGCAGGGAGACATTGTAAGGAATGAGGCAAAGGAACAAATTCATTGCATTTGGTGGATATGGCAGAGATCAGGAGAAGCTTACAGTCTCCCACAGACAAAGGAACAACCCTGGGTTAGAGCTGTGAGATTCTATTCCTTGTGTGCAAAATTCATTCCCTGTGTGCAATGACCTGGCCTGCAGAAACTCTGCCGGTTTTGCTCAGGATCTGAATCGTCTGGATGTGAAGGACTCAGAGGGACTGTGATTACTGAGGTCAGAACCCAACACATGTATGCAAAGACAAGCACAAAAGGGAGCCATCTGTCCCAGGGAGGGAAGAACAGGTGGCAGGCAAGTGGTCCTGGCGAAAGGCTGAGATGGACTGGAGTAACCAGAGTGGACATTCAAGTAGAGGGTGAGCAGACAGCTGGCAGATGGGTGGCATCAGGTGTCCGGCATTCATACAGGTGGACCACCAGATGGTACCTATTGGAAAGATAGCTGGCAATGCGTGACAGTAGTCTGTGTGAAGTCCTTGCAAGGCACTGATGAGATGTGAGCACAACAGAGATGCAGGTGAACAGAGACAGTAGCATCACAGGACGGCCAGACATTCAAAAAGCATGATGGAATCCCACCAACAAGTCTATGAATCCCTCACTATCCAAATCATCTGCTCTCCAAACTCGAGTATTAGATAGGGTTGGGTGGGAAGGGATTCTTGTATCAGGGTCTTATGAACATTGAGTTCCATGGAGTATATTATGCTGAAACTGGAAAGACTGGGGAGGACCTCAGTGCCAGTGAATTTAGGTTTCCCAAAGAAGCATGCCATAGCCTTTACTGGTAAGGTCTCAGCCCTGTGAGAGGTCAGGCAGGCTATCATGTCTGGAGCCCCTGGACAATGTGCCGATTAAAATTCCAGTTCCTTGTACACCGATTCTCCACCCTGTAAGAGGCCCCACACAAAGAGGCCCAACCCATTAGAAAGTAATTACACACTGGCCCAGGAGCCTGCTGTGGAGGCTCCGCCCAGTGGCCCCAAGTCACATGACGCTCAACACAGGGCTCAGAGAAGTGCTGATAGGCGAGGATGGTCATAGAAGGCCTCAGAGCCTGCATGGGATTGTATTATTTTCTGTGCTCGCTAACAAAAGGAACTGACTTGGAACCCCCACACGCACACACTTTCTCTACTTTTGGGGGTGTGGTCTCTGTCCCACAGTTGGCATTTTTCTCCCTTTTAAGAACAAGACTCCTTTTGTTCTCCTTAGCTATAGCTAGTCTTTTCTGCTAGCTCTGCCTGCACTATGGTCCCTCCTTGGCCTCCTCTGGAGTGGATGGCAGACCCTTCAGCCCTATGGACAACGACAGCGGAAACAGCACAGATTGGGCACACTGAAAGCTGAGCCCTCACCGACTCTGGTCTCCCGTGGCTCACCTGAGTCTGGCTCCCAGACAAACTCTTCAGCCTCATGAGGCCCCATGGCTCCCTCTCTCTGCGCTCTTTCAATTCCTGAAATGTCTCTCAGTGTCTCCTTCCACGAGTCTTTATACTTGCTTTTCTATCTGCCTAAAACCATCCTCTTTCTCCCCTTCATCACCTAGGTATCCTTTGTGGTTGTTATTTAATTGCTAGGTTATGACTGACTGTTTGCAACCCAATGGATTGTAGCCCACCAGGCTCCTCTGTCCATGGGATTCTCCAGGCAAGAATACTGGACTGGGTTGCCATTCCCTTCTGCAGGGGATCTTCCCAACCCAGGGATCGAACCTGTGTCTTCTGCATTGGCAGGAGATTCTTTTCTGTGGAGCCCTAGACCTCAGCTAAGCCATCACTTCCTTCAGGAATCCTCCGCTGGCCCCCTGAGGCGGCACATGTTCCCTCTGAGAACACATGGTCAGCACTTACTTGTGACAGCTGTAATTACATACCCATTCTTGTGCCTATCTGACTCATGTCCTGTTCCTTCTCTGAGTTATAATGTCACCTATTTCATTCACTACAGCTTCCAGCACAGGACATGGTCCCTACTGGAGGCCCAGTGAAGGGTTGTTGAATGAATGAATGAGTGATGTCCTTAGGGAACACACTTAGAGTCTCAAGTTATATTTGCATAAGTGCACACGGCTGGCAGTGAAAGGAACCTGCCAGTATGATTGTGATAAGGACTGATCCATAAGGCATCTGTGAAGACCTCCCAGGGTGCCTGGCACATGGTGGCACCCCGTCCCTTCTAATTCCCTTGTGCTCGTCACATCTCCCTCCCTCTGCTGGGGCTCTAATCTGCACTTAGTCTGGAGAGACACACAACATGCTAAGCAAACTGATTAGGATGCCAAACTGACCTATAATGTGGCCATAGCAAGGCTTTATTTCTTCTAAGTCTCAGTTTTCTCATCTTTAAAGTGGGGGTTTTAATAATGCTTGCCTCATAGTGCTTTCATTGATGGTATACATAACAGTGCTTAGAATAGTCTCTGACATGTGATATTTGGGAATTAATGGTTGTTGTTATTACATATATCTTTATATCTCTATTACAGGGACTCAATTTGACACTCATGGGAAAAGAATTATGAAAACTGGCCCAGGGTTTGCCATACCCTAAATATTCTATTAACATCTCATATATTTAACCAGCTAGATAGCTATCTGTCTGGCCAGGCAAGGAGTCCTTCAAAACCAGGGGACACTCCCATGCTGTTTCGGTTAGAAGATTGCCTTGTGTAAGCTGGCTTCTCAGCCTTGTCAATTCAGTTAAAATGCATTTTACTGAGTCTTGAAAATGCTTTCTTGATTGTATTTCCACTTATCCTTTCTGAATGCAGCTCTGTTTGAACCCTGCTAAAATTGGCAGTTGCATTTCTCAATTCTCAAAGGACATCCCAGAGGATAAAGAAAAATTCTCTCCACTGCAGTTGGCTATGTATTACTCAAAACAGGGTTCATAGAAGACCGGCTTGAGCTCTAGGTGGACAAGGGGAAAAACTGCAAAGGATGAGCCAAATAAATGAACAAAGAAGCAAAAAGAAATGAAAAGAAAAAAGTTTTAAAGAAATGCATACTTTTTGCCATCAGGGACAGACTGTAACCAAGTTCTTGAATGGAAGCAAGACCACCTTAATGGGTAGAATTAGGGAGAAGTCCATGGTTAAGTCAAGATTCATCCATGAGGTTTCTCCAAACAGGATATTACAAACAGGAGGCTGGGATTCCACTGAAGGAGCCCAGCATCAACTCCTTATCTTTAAGAAGAGGGTCTGTAGAGTTAGCTTGCAAGTAAGCCTCATAGTGATATACCCACTAGAACAAGAATTGCTTAAAGAAACTCTGATGAAAATATAGGACAGAGCAGAGAGAGGCTGAGTAGATCATTGGATATTCTTTGGAAAGACTCCTACCAGCACTGCCCTGCATGTGGATTTAACTTCAGGCAGTCTCTACAGGTCTGGAATTAGAACTAAGATAAATAATGAGCCTCCTTTGAGCAGGACAGGGTTAGGCTCCACCTTTCCCCAGAGGAGACGAAAAGTGCTTGTGGTGGCTGTGATCACCTCCTCTGCAAGCTGCACGGTGCATGCTAAGTCACTTCAGTAGTGCGACTCTTTGCAACCCCATGGACTGTAGCCTGCCAAGCTCCTCTGTCCAAGGGATTCTCCAGGCAAGAATACTGGAGTGGGTTGCCATGCCCTCCTCCAGGGGATCTTTCCAACCCAGGGGCTGAATCCATATCTCTTATGTCTCCTGCACTGGCAGGCAGGTTCTTTACTGCCACCTTGGAAGCCCAAGCTACATGGTACACGGATTCCCAAAGACTTCAGTGATTCTTCAGTATTAAGAGGGTCAAAGAGGAATATTTGAGAGTAAATAAATGAACCATATATACAATGGAATGAATGATAGGCAATTATATGCAGGTATTTTTGGTGCACACACACATATATACTTATCAAGCTGTAATAGACATGCTTTGGGATTCTGTATTATCTCTAATCATTCCCTCAACACAAAATTAAGGAACTGCTTAATCTTCTTGGTCAGGTATCTGCAAAGAAAATCTCTCTTCCCTAGTCATGTTTTCCTCCTCTTCTCTTCTTCTCCCTAGTTCATTCATTTTTCCATTTTCACTTTTGCAAATTAGAAAAACAGGGTCGCCTTTGAAACCAAAAGAGACTAGAGCTCAGATGGCTTTTGTGCCATTACCAAGTCTACAGCCTCTGGCAAGTTGTTAAACTCTGAGCCCATTCCTCCATTAAGAGAACCAGAATAGCCATAATTACCTTAATAGTATTGGTACAAGGCTTAAATGTCATCATAAAGGTAAAATACCTTTAAACATGCCTAGCAAGAGGAGGGCACCCCACTCCAGTACTCTCGCCTGGAAAACCCCATGGACGGAGGAGCCTGGTGGGCTGCAGTCCATGGGGTAGCTACCAGTCAGACACGACTGAGCGACTTCACTTTCACTTTTCCCTTTCATGCATTGGAGAAGGAAATGGCAACCCACCCCAGTGTTCTTGCCTGGAGACTCCCAGGGACGGGGGAGCCTGGTGGGCTGCTGTCTATGGGGTCGCACAGAATCGGACACGACTGAAGCGGCTTAGCAGCAGCAGCAGCAGCAAGAAGAGGCAAAATCAATGATAATTCCCCTTTCTTTCTTCCAGATTTTAGTGCACCTTGGATTCTTCTAATACTTACTTCAGGGTTTCACAATACCTGCAGAGACCTTTTCCACTCACCCTTCCTCAAAGTTTGGGTTTTAATCTAGAATCTTTGTCACCCACGTAAAAAGCTCTTTCTCACAGTTGCTCTTCCTACTCTGCTCTTTTTAAGAACTGTGCACCTCTTGAATGTGGGGAGAGCTCCTCTGTCTTGATTCTAAACTGATTACTGGAAACAGATTTGGCTTCTCTTATTCCTCTCTCTGTCATGTTGAGAGAAGGAGATTTTGGACTGCCTTGGTTTTTCAAGGCAAGAGAACCACTTTCACATTAAATTCCCATTACAGATTTCCCTCTAGTTGACAAAGTCATTGCAAACTTAAAACGTGGCCCTAAGTAATTTAACCGTTTCTTGTATTGCCATACAGACAAAGCAAGAGATAGCTACTATTCCTCTTGTGCTCAGAGCTGAGAAGAGGGTCCATATGTTTAGCCTGGACAGGCAGGGGCTTTGGAAATCAACCATTGTAGTTGGCAGGGGTGTGGATCCCTGGACTGGTCAGGGCAGAGTATTCACATAATTGAAAGTAATTATGTTAACAAAAAGGGGAAGTGTAAGGGCACCTCATAATTGCAAACAGATGTGTGCAAATAATGGCAGCCAGTCTTTCAGGGGCCCCACCGACTGATGCTTCAGCAGGAATCCATATACCCAGTGGGACAGTGAGGCTTCAGCATCTCTGATGGCCCAAACATGGCAAGTCAGAGTGATTGAGCTATTTTCAGAGAAAACTGTACACCAGGCGATCAGATAAGGAGGGTATTATAGTCAGAAAAACACTGGTTTCAGAACCAGATCATCTGATTTAAATAGAAGATATTTACTTAGTGGCACAAATATGTCTCAGTAGCTATATAAACAGTCTGTCTTGCTTTCATTACCTCTAAAATGGGTAGAATAATATCCATCTTATGGAGTTGTTAGTAGAACTTGTAAATCACAGGTAAGTTGTCTAATATATAACAGGCACGCTACAGTTACCAGTCCAACCAACATCATCATATGTAGTGTCCGACCTGTTCTCCCTGCTTCTATTCTAACATTATGTGTTCCCTGGAGGAATTTTTTAAACCTAAGTTCCCATCACACTTGGACTAAAATCCAAGGTCCTCCTCCCATAAGATCTGGGCTCAGTTCAGTTCAGTTCAGTTCAGTCGCTCAGTTGTATCCGACTCTTTGCGACCCCATGAATCGCAGCACGCCAGGCCTCCCTGTCCATCACCATCTCCTGGAGTTCACTCAGACTCACATCCATCGTGTCCGTGATGCCATCCAGCCATCTCATCCTGGGTCGTCCCCTTCTCCTCCTGCCCCCAATCCCTCCCAGCATCAGAGTCTTTTTCAGTGAATCAACTCTTCGCATGAGGTGGCCAAAGTACTGGAGTTTCAGCTTCAGCATCATTCCCTCCAAAGAAATCCCAGGGCTGATCTCCTTCAGAATGGACTGGTTGGATCTCCTTGCAGTCCAAGGGACTCTCAAGAGTCTTCTCCAACACCACAGTTCAAACGCTTAAACCTAAGTTCCCATCACACTTGGACTAAAATCCAAGGCCCTCCTCCCATAAGATCTGGGCTCAGCTCCTGGGATTCTCCAACCTTCTCTCTTCCCACTTCTCCTCTTTCTAACAGCCTCCACCCAAGATCTTCTCTTGGTCTTTAAAGCAGGTCAAGTTTATGCCACAGATATATGCATTCTTGGCTACTTTTCATCACTTATTTCCCAGCTTCAATAGGATAACTCAACAGAGTCTTCCCTCAACTGCTGTCTTGGCTGTGTTTCCTGGAAACAGAGCCCCTGAGAGAAGGTATGGCAACGCATGCTTTGTTTAAAAGTATATGCTTAGGAAAAATGGACGCAAATGGATGAGGGCAACAAGGAGGGGAGAACAAGAGAAAGAGAGCAAGGACATGGTCTTAAATATGGTCTTTGGTAGCGTCTGGCTTGGCCTGATCTCTGGGTTATGGTGGCGGGGGGTCTGGAGCATAAATCATTCCTCATAGGTCCCCAACCTTGAAGGAAGGAGCTAAGCTTTTGTTACTCTGTATCAATCCATCATTGGCTGCCTCCAAGGCATCGTCTATAGGCCAAGGGCAATTCTCCTGAACAGGTTTCACATTTAGGCCACTGGCCACAGGATTATCCTCCAGCAGGAGGGTGTGTGCACTGGTTTGTTAATGGGATCTAGCAAGACATCAGCTCGACTGCTACAATCGCCCGGCCCTGCATTGCCATCTATGTGTTATCTATGTGTTAACATAAACCTAGGTTACCTTTCAGCTTACATTCATTTTCTGCCATTTCCTCGCTCAATTAGTTGATTTTTCTCTCTACCTGACTAGACCATAGGATCTTGAGAGCAGTGACTTTGTCTATTTTGTTCATAGACACATCTCTAGACTCTAGAACAAACACTGGCTTAATGAGTGAGTGTTGATTGTCCTACACCTTTTCCTCAAATGGAAAAAAAATCTGTTCAGGTAAAGGATGTGTTAAAACAAAATGAGAGGTGGATGAAACTGGAGCCGATTATACAGAGTGAAGTAAGCCAGAAAGAAAAACACCAATACAGTATACTAACACATATATATGGGATTTAGAAAGATGGTAATGATAACCCTCTATGCGAGACACCAAAAGAGACACAGATGTATAGAACGGACTTTTAGAGTCTGTGGGAGAGGGAGAGGGTGGGATGATTTGGGAGAATGGCATTGAAACATGTATACTATCATGTCAGAAACGAATCACCAGTCTATGTTCAATAAAGGATACAGGATGCTTGGGGCTGGTGCACGGGGAAGATCCAGAGAGATGATATGGGGTGGGAGGTGGGAGGGGGGTTCAGGATTGGGAACTCATGTACATCCGTGGCGGATTCATGTCAATGTATGGCAAAACCAATACAGTACTGTAAAGCAAAATAAAGTAAAAATAGAATTTTTTTAAAAAATGAGAAGACTGACTTGTCCATCGTCCTTGTCATGGCTACCTGCTCCTTGGAGTGCCTTTGTTTCCTTGGCCATTTTCACGTTCCATCAGTCATTACTTGACTGTCTTATTTTCTGTTGCTTTTATTATTATTATTATTTTTTTAAGGTTCCAAAGAAACTTGCTAATAAACTGTGTTTTCTAAAACAATGATATCTGCCACCAGGGAGGCAGAGTCAGCTTTCAGCACTTATCCTGAATATTTGCAGAACAGATTTGAAGAAAGGGGAGAGAAGAGCTGTCCCCAGAAGCTTATATCCTCAGTTTATTAAATATGACTTCCCCCCAAAGATATTCCCCAACCAGTTCATTGCTACTGGGGCCCAGTTTGATGGAGCATTTGCTGTGGATGAAGTGGTTCTCCCCTCAGATCATTCATGGGTATCACAGCACGATCTGTCTGCCTGGTGCTGTTGCCTCCCTCTGCCGTCTCATCTTTGGGGAAAGGAGATTATGGCCAAACAGCAACATGTTAGAGGATTAACGGGATAATGAGATGTGTACTTCTGGCTCTTGCTTTGTCTACACAAGTCACACACCATCCCTGTTGAAACATGATAGCTGCCAACAGCTTTTGTAGTAGCCTTTCTGATAGTTCCAGCTTCCCATGGGCCCTCCAGCCATCAGAAATTCAGGTCGTGTGACGAATTCTGGACTATTTAAATAAGGTGTCAGAGGCATGAGGAAAACAATGCAGTTGCATGTAGGAAGGTATGAGAACCGAGTCATGAGGTCTGGGACAGTGTAATAAAATAATGCAATGATGTTTGGAGTCCTTGCAAAGCATCAAGTATGGTGCTGAACAATTTCAAACATTTTATCATTGGATTCTTTTCAAATGCCATGAGGTACACAGATTGTTTGTTTTACAGATGAGAAAACTGATATACATACAGTGTATGCAAATTATCCTATATCACACCATTGGTTTGGTGGTTTTTTTCTTGCTTATCCAGCGATCATTTGCCATTATTCAGGTCATCATACCCTGATCTGTCTTTGAAATGCCTTTCTCAACTTTTAGTACACATTGTGTTAAAATGGGGCTGACTCCATCCCATGGTCTGTGTCTGGCTAACCAGATTGTTCCGTCATCCTGACCATTCTGTTAGTTCAGCATGGGCGCATGGCCTCGGCTAGATCTGTGAGACTGGGCTCCTGCATTTTTCTGGACATGTGAGGAGAGAGAATACCTCTTTCTTGTGATTGCTTGGGCAAGATAAGTGTAGCTAATTGTGATGTGATATGAAGGGAAATATAGACATATGAGAAACACAGACATATTCCTGGTGCCTTTGCTTCCGCTCCTGCGTCCCACCCTTGCTGAAGTTGGTGATGCTCATGGGGTTTTTTTTAAGAAGCCAACACTTTTCCTTTAGTCCTCAAGATAGTTCAAAGTGGATTTCACTCTCTAGCAATTGGATGAGTCCCAAGATAGAATTAAATAAGTAATGGTTGACCCTGGATATTAACTGAAGAATGGCTGACCCCTCAATGCTTGTGTACATAGCTGGAGAGCAGATACACTCTAAGGATCATGCAAGAGGAAAGGATTCAATATTTAGTCTGCTTTTTCTATTGCATCTTTGACTATTTAAAATACAGCTTTTATTCAACTAGACATGGAAATAGCCTAGAAGAGAAAGAGTGAGACTAGGAAAACAGATTGAAACCCTGAAGAAACCTGAGCTCAGTATCAGCCAGTACCTGCTTCAAATCTCAACTCTGATGTTACAAATCAAAATGTGATGATGAAACCTATCTCCTAGGGTTATTTTGAGAAATAGGGAACAGTATTCATGTAAAGCCCTTGACCAGTGTTTTTTCTTCTGACTCTTTGCACTCCATGGACTGTAGCCCACCAGGCTTCTCTGTCCATGTGATTTTGCAGGCAAGAACACTGGAGTTTGCTGCCATTTCCTACTCCAGGGGATCTTCCTGACCCAGGGACTGAACCCATGTCTCTTGCGTCTATTGCATCGGTGGGAGGATTCTTTACCACTGGCGCCGCCTGGGAAGCCCCACCTGACTGCTGACACTCACAAATACTGGTTTCGGAAAGTAGTTAGGGGCTTTCACCCATGCCCACCCACAAATAGTGACTCCTTTCTTTAAGGATGAGTAAATGAGGCACTTTGGGGCTCATTCTCTAGCAATTTGAATAACTAACTGTATTTGTACTTTATAGAGTCTTTGAGGGAAGGCACGTTTCTAAACAAACCCAACCTAATAGAAAATCATGTTTCAGCCAAATAACTGAAACGTCTTTGACATCTTGTCAAATAACTGATTTGACTGATTTGTCTCTCCCCTCTGAATAAAGGTTGTCTGGATCGATCAAGCCAAGGAGGTTTCTTGACAACCTGCAATAAGAACAGGACCATCCTTCATCTCCATGCTGGGTCCTGAATGGGGGACAGGTGTGTGCAAGGTCATCCGCCCTCCAAAGAGTCCCTTAAAGTTAATGACACGTGCTAACGAAAAACTAGTTAGAGTTAAGGCACAGATAAGGACTAGGGAAAAAGTTTAGCTGGATTTTTTTCTTGAAAAAGGGGTGATGCCTTTATCATCTTTCTGCTATAGGTAGTCTGTGGGGTCAGTCAAGGACCATGTGTGTAGCAGGGCAGAATAAAACTTCGAGGGGATGGATGGCCAGATCCCAGACTTAGCTGAAGTTATTAGAGACCATTTATTCATCATGCATTTAGTGAGAGCATACTATGTTCCAGGAAGCATTCTGGGATACAGATAAAATTCTCATCCTCATGGAGCTTAAAACGGAAGGGGAGGAGACAGACAAAATAATGAAAATATGTAGCATGTTAGAACATGATAAGTTCTGCGAAGAAAATAATAAGGCAAGGAAGGGATATCAGAATAATAGATGCCACCAAAGTACAGGAGGCAAAAGTTACCATTTAAAATGGAATGTTTGTGTATATTACCATATGTGAAACAAGATTACCAGTCCGAGTTTGATGCATGAAACGGCACTCAAAGCCGGTGCAGTGGGACAACCCTGAGGGATGGGGTGGGGAGGAAGCTGGGAGGAGGGATCAGGATGGGGAATATGTACACCCATGGCTGATTCATGTCAGTGTTTGTATGGTAAAAACCACTACAGTACTGTAAAGTAATTAGCCTCCAATTAAAATAAATAAATTTAAAAATGAATGGAATGTTTACTGAAGACCTCAATGAAAGGTTGTATTTGATGGGAAAAAATAAAGGGAGAGAAAAGAAAAAACAGTTGATTTCTGGGAGAAGAGCATTCCTCTGAAGGAGAGGCCTGCCTAGCATGTTGGCAGACAGCAAGAAGGAATCAAGGGGCAAATAAGAAGGCAGGAAGTGGATCAGGTTGTGGGCAGCCTGGGGTAGAAAGGGTAGGGGTTGGGTTGCTGAAAGCCCTTTCCTCCTTGGAGCAGAGGGAGCCACAAGCTGGTTCCGAGCAGCTTTACTTACATTTAATGAGTCCCTCTGTCACTGCTGCTCTGAGAGTGAACCCTGGAATCTCGTGAGTAAGAGGCACAAGACATGGGGAAAAGGACCAAGCAAGCGGTTATTACAATAATGCAGGTGACCCGTGAGAGGGAGTTAAACAGGGCAGGCAGCAGTGGAGGGGATGAGGCATGGCTGGCTTACAGAATGTTCCAGACTGTGGTCAGCCTTCACCTATAGACAGGGACAAAACAAGTGGTCATCCTGCTGGAAAAGGCCCAAAAGAAAAGTTTTAAAAACTTGAATAAAATTGACAGTGTCTCAGGTCAAGGAGCTTGAGGCCAGTTAGCACAGTACCATGCTGGAATCGTAAGCTAGAGTACACGTTCATAACCCCTCAAGCCCTAAAAGGAAATGAAGCCGGTGGGGACATCAGAGGGCGAGGCGTGGCCAAGGGTGGTGACTGGTGCGTGGGAGCGGGAGTGTTACAGAGGCCCCTTGGGTGTCCTACGTGTGCGGGAGGCAGAAACAAACTTTACGGAGCCCCAGCAGGTGAAGGAGGGTGTCAGCTGAGGAGCACCTCCAAGAAACAAGGTGGAAATGGGATCAACAGAGCTGGGCAGCATGGACTGCACTTTGTGCTCTTTGGGAATGGTGTTTCAGGTGGGGAGGGTGTGGGTGGGAAGGACGGTGGATGCCAAGGGCCAGCCTCATCAAGGTTTCCTTTTCGTGGGAAATCAGAGGGAACATATAAAGTGGCTCCTTCTCTTCCTGAGAATGACACTGATTGAAGATGATCCTTCCGAATTTCATTGCAGAAAATGAAGAACGGCTCCTGGTGAGGGTGATTTTCTGCCTCCCTGACCCAGTGCTGTGACAGGAGAAGGCTCATCCTTCATGCTGTTGCCTCCGTGCCAGAGGGTGGCACTCCCCTCAGGGCACCATGCATCTCTCACCTGGCAGAGTCCTGGATACGACAACGCTCATTTTGTTAATCTTTCAAATCCTCTGGGCCAGAGATCAACCCCTGGCAGAAGTCTGAATCTGAACGTGAAAGGAAACACAAGAGACGAGAGAGTATACACATGTTAACCGTTTCCTCTCAACCAGGCATCATGCCAAATGCTTCTCATGTCTCATCCTATGTAACCTGCAAAGCCCCCTTAGAGGCAGGGTCTAGAAAGTGACTGAATCAATGAACTAAAAACAGTTCAATGACTTACTCCAGGACACTTCCACCCCGTGTTTCTCAACCCGACATCATGATCTCCCCAGGCTTGCTGCTGTCCATGGTCCTGCCTGGCAGGAGCCTGCAGATAACAGGCAAGGAAATGAGAGCAGGCACATATGTTTTCCAAGCATATCCTTTGTGACAGCTTTTGAACTGGTTTTACATACAAGGTTTCTGTTAATCCTCATCATGTTTGCTTGAAGAAACTGCCGTTTCTCTGAAGAAGCTCAGAGTGTTTACCCAGCCCATGAGAAGCCTTTCTGGGAGGCCAAGGGAGACCCCAGTATGCTCCCAAATTCCATGCTCATGGGTGCATGAGCCCTGGGGAGCCTTGTTGGTTGGACAAAGTTCAGACAGAATTCTCTGATTCTCTTCATCAAGAGGCACAGAAATTAAATTCAGAAAATCAGACTTGTCAGAATTACTGAGACTGGAGTATACCAAAGAGGCATCCCTGGATGAGAGTGGGGATTGTAACCTGCTCACTGTCATTATCAAGAGTGTTTGTGGGCGCAGAGCTCCATAGAGCTGACATTGCCACTATCTGTGTGACCTCACACATGTTGCCTAGCCTTTCTGTTTCCTCAGCCACAAACTATATTTGATATAAGAATTTGCTTCCCCCCAAGTTTCTTGTGAGGATAAAACGAGACACTGTTTAATATCATTTAGTACCATGCTGACTGTGTGTGGGCTGGATAAGTCCTAGCAGTAGCCCTGGTTGCTGAGGGACTCACACTGTGCATGCAACCAGTCTTTCACTGTCTATAGAAGCTTGCTCTGCAGGGTGACATTCATTTGAAATTATTTAGAGTCATCATTACAAGGAAGAGATGAGAAGGAAAGAAAGGGAACAGAGACAAAGGACAGGAAACCTTGTGGACTATGCTTGAGAATACAGGTGGGGCCACATTAACATGTGTAGGAACACACTGGCTCAGGAGGCCACTGATAATCAGAACTGCTTTTCCAGGAGCCAGTA
This sequence comes from Redunca redunca, assembly GCA_006410935.1. Classification (NCBI taxonomy): domain Eukaryota; kingdom Metazoa; phylum Chordata; class Mammalia; order Artiodactyla; family Bovidae; genus Redunca; species Redunca redunca. The sequence continues at coordinate 337,625 of SJYQ01003076.1, forward strand.
GGGTCCCGTGGCAGTAGGGTGATGAGCACTCGGACCTGAGTCATTGGTCATGGGTAGAGAAGGAAAAGAGGGACCTTATCTTATCTTCAAGGTCATTTTCTAATGAAAAGTGTTACAAGCCCCTTGCCTGGTGGAACTCAAGCATGGTTGAGGGGGTGACTTCATCTTCACTTCTGCTTCATCAAAATTCCCAACCATCTCCTGTCTGACCACCCAGCCCTTCATTCTAGCATGTGTGGTAGGGACTGGCTGCCTGGATGTATTTATCATGCAAATGGTTGCAAATTTTCCGCTTGACTTGCCCCAGCCCCACCATCCCACCCACACACAGACATACTTCCATCCCTTCTGGGCAATCTTATTTTGCTCCAATGGCTTCAAGAATTATTATTTCTCCTGTGCCTCCTACTGAGAAAGACAGACTAGAGAAAACTAATCCTCAACTCAGGTTGTGGCTTCTAATTATCTTATTAAAACCATTTGGGTTCCTTAAGCTTTGTATGTTGGTACCCTAAAAAAAAACAACAAAAAAACTTCCTATTTTATGATGCCATTTTCAGGGATGTCTTAATACCTGTTGAGGAATTACAGGTAAAAAGAACTTTGCCGTATTTTTTTTTTTTAATCAAAATGTGATTCTCACATACAAATAGTCTTGGCTTTAAGAGGTCTGTAGGGAAAAGGTCAAACTGGAATGTTTACTGTTTACAATGGAGGTTCCCCTGAAATGTCATAGAGTTAGGAATCAGGAAGACTTGGAGAAGCCAAGCTTATCTTAAAATATAATAATATCTAAAAAAGTGTGTTAGGCTGAAGATA
>SJYQ01003076.1:338579-368036 GCA_006410935.1 Redunca redunca
AAAAAAAAAAAAAAAAACCTTCCTATTTTATGATGCCATTTTCAGGGATGTCTTAATACCTGTTGAGGAATTACAGGTAAAAAGAACTTTGCCATATATATATTTTTTTAATCAAAATGTGATTCTCACATACAAATAGTCTTGGCTTTAAGAGGTCTGTAGGGAAAAGGTCAATCTGGAATGTTTACTCTTTACAATGGAGGCTCCCCTGAAATGTCATAGAGTTAGGAATCAGGAAGACTTGGAGAAGCCAAGCTTATCTTAAAATATAATAATATCTAAAAAAGTGTGTTTGTTAGGCTGAAGATACCTCTCATTTGTCAAATCCGTGATTCTATTGCCAACAGAGTGAGAAACAGGTATAGGGCAAGAGAGGACAGAAAACATTTATTCCAATGGGGAAAATAAGGAACTTTTTCTAAAACGATTACCAATGTTCCATCTGCCCAAAGGCAGATGATGCACTCAATATCTGAGTCACAATATGGCAGTCTCTTTGGATACATCAAATTTTCAAAATGATCTAAGTAGATAAGTGTTAAAGATGGGAAAGTCACATCATTAGAAGTTTCCAAGATTCACAAAATAAGACTACCCTGAGAAGACGCCCAGTTACTCAAAGGACGTCACTGACCCGTTATCTGTTCTATAATAGTACCACGTCTCCTCGTCTATTTGTATAGTTTTGTTTCTTATCCCATTAACCTCTTCTCTCTCTAAATCTGTGCTCACATGATATCTAAACACATCTGTGAGTTCCCCAAACCATCTTGCCCTGAACCATTCCAGATGGTTCTACCCATGATCTCCCCACTTTCACCTCCTACCTCAACCCTCTACCCCTTGCCCACAGAGCAGACTCAGCACAAACACCACCTCCTCTGTGAAACCTTTCCTGACCCCAACAAGCAGCCTTATGTCCTTCCTCTCTGCTATTTCTACCCAGCCCTACTGAGCCTTGATCATCATCAGTCAGCATTAGCAAGTGGTAGAAAGAATAGTTCACAAAATATCCTATCTTTATATGTACCCAAGTATATACATCATTAAGGTTTATTGACTCTTGGGGATTTCTTTTGTACATATGGAGAAACTGAGAAAGTGTGCTGTTTTATCCTCAAGAAGTTATTTACGGGTATACACCTTAAGATGTTCAAGTGCTGGGCAATCCTTATTTGTGGATCAACTATGATGAGTGAGCCCAAAAAGAATTATATGAGAAACTGCCATACTGGACACAAATCAACACCAAAGCCATGAATCCATTTAATTCAATTCAATACACAATTACCCACCCCCTACTAGGAGCAGGCACTGTACTGCCTGCTGTTTGAGGATTTACCCAGCTCCAAGATAAGGTCTGGACATTGTGGAGCTACAAATTGAATAAGAGCCTAGACAAGGCAATGATATATCCTCCCTGGGGTAAATGCTAATATTGGAGGGATTTTTTTCTCTGATAGTTAGACCAACGGTGTTTCTTGTAGTTTCCACCTATTATCCCTGGTGAGACCTATAGACGATTCAGAGGCCTTTATATACAACAGTATAACTTTATTTCTTAATGAGCTTTGTTTGGCTTGTTGTTGTTCAGTCACTAAGTCATGACCCATTCTCCGAGACCCTATGGACTACAGCACGCCAGGCTTCCCCGTCCTTCACTATCTCCCAGAGTTTGCTCAGATTCATGTCCATAGACTCGGTGATGTTATCTAACCAGCTCATCCTCTGGTGCCCTCTTCTCCTTTTACCTTCAATCTTTCCCAGCATCAAGGTCTTTTCCAATGAGTTGAGTCTTTGCCTCAGGTGGCTGAAGTACTGGATCTTCAGCTTCAGCATCAGTCCTTCCAGTGAATATTCAGGCTTGATTTCTTTTAGGATTGACTGGCTACTCTCTCCCTTTTGCCTCTAAACATCTTCTTTTATGAAACAGCTGTCTTCCAATTGTTTCCTAATCTAAAACAATGGCTTCTACACCCTGGCAACTCTTCTCTTGACTCCCGTCAATATGACTCATAGAGTCGGCCAACCAGGTCTAGACTCAGGGTGCAGCTGTGGTCTGAATCATGCTGCTATGCCCCACCTTCCTCTGTGTCACCAGCCACTTGAATAATCCATCTCTTGAAGGCATTGGCAATTTTGAGGGCAAGTTTGGCTCATGAGTCAGCATATTAGATACCTACATATCACACCCCCTTCTATTCTTGTCATGCAGAAACTTGATAGGAATATCATCATCACCTGTATAAGTCCATCATAAATGTTTGAACAGGATAAAAACAATGTGCCTCCTCTGTCATGAAGCAGTGATTTCTACCCCGAGAGTCATGGAACATGAAGAGAAGTGGGGTATTAACATAAATTTGCCAATATTTTATTTTGCCATGTCAGGACATTGTTAATTTTAAAAAGGAAAGTAAAGAAAGTACCGCCATCTAGAATCACTATCATTTTATAAGGGAAAGGACAGACATGCTCTCACCTCTACCACCATTAATATTCTCTATATCATGGTCCCACTGCACACACTTAACCAGTATTTGTGAATAAATGGATGTAAAACTAAATATGATTTATAGGAAATATGCTCCACTGATTTAAAAATTATCTCCAACAACTCTTTAGCTCAGTGACTATTGATATGATGGCAGGAGAAGTTTCGTTTGTCAGAGGGGACTGACCAAGAGAATAGTTTACTGTCCTTGTGGGACAAGTGAAAACCTGTCTTGGATGACATGGTGTCCTGAGTCCTGCAAATACCTTGCCATCCAGAAGGCCTTAAACCCTGGTCCAACTATCTTTATACCCCACTGCCACCAACAGGATGACACAACCCTTCCCCTTCCTCCCGTGCCCACAGCTGTGAAAACTCAGAGTGACCCACAGTCACCCCACGATGATGTGCGCCACCAAGGTTCCAGCTCCAAGGAGATTCATTTAATAAATGGCTGAGTAATAGCACACGTTTCCTCAGCCCACAGCTGATACAGCGGACTCCAGGCATCTTCATCTCCTCATCCTTCTGCAGCACTGCCCGATACGCTTCCCTAAAGCTCAACTTTCATCATAGCCTTCTCCAGTTCAAAAGTCTTTAATGATTCCCATCAGGCACAGAAAAAATCCTTAGGACCAGCATTAAAAGACTCTCATAATCTGACTTTAATGTATCTTTTCAGCCTTGCAGTAGTTTGTCTTCAACTCCCCTCTGGCCTTTTCAGTATCCACTTTGCCTATTAGTGAATGCCTCTGTCTCCTGTCCTCTGCTAGAGAATAAGCAGGGTGCCTTCCCGATCTCAGTATAGGCTTGAAAATGTTACCTCAAACTACAACCATGAGATGAGCGAATAAGGTAGGCAAGCACAGGTAAATGAAGCTGTATCTTTACTCAGTGACTCAGACTGTGACCTAGCACAGGCTTAGGTACTCAATATGTCGAAGTGAAAGTGTTAGTCACTCAATTGTGTTCCAACACTTTGTGACCCCATGCACTGTGTGTGGCCTGCCAGGCTCCTCTGTCATGGAATTCTCCAGGCAAAAATACTGGAGTGGGTAGCCATTCCCTTCTCCAGGGGATCTCCCCAACCCAGGGATCGAGCCTGGGTCTCCTGAACAGCAGGCAGAGTCTTTACCTTACAGGGAAGCCCACTCAATGCATAGGACTCGTATAAAGAAAGGATAGAAGGCAAGAAGGCAAGACGAAAGGGAGGAAGGAACGGAGGAATGAGCTCATAGGAGGTCAAGATTTAACTATATTAAAATCTCAGCAGTTACATTTTCTCTCTTGGACCAGAAGGCAAAGATTTGGGTGAATAATGCTGGGAGAGTGCGAGTGATTCAGACGTTATGGTCCAAGTCTGTCCACAAAGAGTTAGGGAAGGCAGACACAGTCTCCTGCGATGGGCAGTGGGAAACACTGTCCTCAGCAAAGGAGAGAAAAGCTGAAACTGAGTGCCTGAAGTAAAGGCAAGGGTGGTAAAGATTTGATGAAGATCAAACGCGCACATGCCTGAGGGTGCCCAGATGATCTCTGTGCTTGTCTGATCTGCATTCGGACCTTCTTCCAGATGCTAACTCTGCTGACCAATGGTCGTCCTTGGCCATTATCAGACAGTAGTTTGCAGGCCCCCAAAGGCAACATCCACATAAAATCAACAGCTTTCCATAGATGTTTTCCCAGATCCTCTTCACTGTCCACTTCGGTGCTTTATCAGCCAGTTTCTACTTGTTCACCTTCATTTCCCCAGGACATCCAGTTTGTGACTTTCCTATAATCATCCACTTTTCCCTTCTTTAATAGATCCTGACTGACCCAGCTCCTTCCATGACCTTGGAAACTCCAACCACTGTAATAAATTCCCTATTCCAGTGCTCATAGTGAATCTCTTTCATGGCTGAACCAGACTTAGAGGAAATGAGGACGCGTAGCCTCAGTCTTCTTTAGGCAGGGAGCAGCCTGAGGAAGCTACTGTATTGTAAACACGGACCATTTCTTATGTAAAAGGAGATGTATTAAAATGTTTCCAGGGTTTGTTTTAATCAAAGATGGTAAGAGAGCAGACACAGAAATGACTGCCATGAAGGAGAAGGTTTCTCTTCACAGGCAAAAGCTGAAGGCGGGACTTCCTTGGTGGTCCAATGGTTAAGACTCCATGCTTCCACTTCAGGGGTACAGGTTCAATCCCTGGTCGGGGAACAGATCCCACCATGTAGCATGGTGCAGCCCAAAAAGAAAGCTGAAGGCATACAATGCCATGCGGGGCCTCATGGGGAAGAAGCACAGATGGCAGAGAAGGGCAGGTATAATCCAGAGACTTAACTGGGTTTTTGAAGGAAGAAACGGATGAAGCCAAGTAGAACATGCTAGGATTAGGATTAGATTGCTTAATAATTTCATATAGGCTCTAGGCTATAGAGGTGGTCCCCAGTTCTCAAGTGTCTTGCTCTGGGGTGATTTAGGTTAGAGGACTCATTGGCTTAGTGTGTGAGATTTAATAAAGGAAATGGTTAGGGGTATGGACTCTGGATTGGTTGATATCAAAGGTGTACTCTAAAGAAAGCTGTTTCTAAGCCTTGGAAGGGGTATTCACTTGAGGATGAAGGTCGCAAATGTCAGAACATCAAGAGTATAGAAAATAAGAAAATATAGTCAATACAGGAGAGATGGCTCAGATAGGTAGAACCAAGAGCTCAGACAACAAAGTTAAAACGTGAGGAGAGGACTTTCCTAGTGATTCAGTGGTTAAGAATCCACCTGCCAATGCAGGAGACACAGATTCGATCCCTGATCCAGGAAGATCCCGCGTGTTTCAGAGCAACCAAGCCCGTGTGCCACACCTGTCGAGCCTGTGCTCTGGAGCCTGGGCACCACAGCAGCTGAAGCTTGTGTGCCCTAGAACCTGCAGTCCGCAACGAGAGAAGCCGCCGTAATGAGGAGCCCCACGCCAGAGCTAGAGAGCAGTCCCCACTCACTGCAACTAGAGGAAAACTCACACAGCAACGAAGACCCTGCACAGCCAAAAATAAATAAATACAATTATTTAAAAAACAAACGAACAAGGAGAATCCGATCTACCAAAGGTGCCGCGGGAGCAAAACCAGGTCCTAATCAATGTACATCCCTTGCCCCCAAAGCAGGAGTCATGAAATGTGCTGGACTTCAGAATTTCTATGGAAGAGTGATGTTTACATACCTCATGTTTCCTCCTTTTGTGAACATGAGTTTCTAGAGTAGTTATTCTATGCCTGTTCCATCACTGAATATTAGATTGTGTCTCTTTAATTCCTAGGTCATCAAGTCAGGAAGAACCATTCTAAAAGACCACCCGCAAGGAATGACCTGTCAGGGTAAGTTTCTCATGCACTTTCGAACATGATTAAATGATAAGATCCTGGACTTCAAACCTAAGTTTGATGTTATCATTGAATAGGATGTTTACGGTTCCTGGGGTACAGGGGAGTGTATTTTCATGTGGGAGGAAGGCAAATGACCTGCAGCCACAGGATGAATTACGGGTACAGAGGGTGGTCATTTTCGTTGGTTTTTGCTGTTTCCTGAATCCAGATTTAAGATCTAGTCCCCTGCACTGGAATGTGGCCTGGTCTGGGTCTGCTTTGGAAGGGACCTTGCATATTTTGCAAGTCTGGATCTTAAGAGCTGTGCAGCTTTTGTGCACTCTGAACACTTTTTCTTGGCGCCCAGAGGCTGAACTGTGAGAGGCTCGAGCAGTTAGTCTGGGTAGAGGACCCGCACCAGCACACTCTCTAGTTGACAGTCCTAGCAAGCTCCCAGCCAGCAGCGCTAATAACACCAGCCATTTTGGTGTGTTATCTTTGTTGTTCCAGCCTAGCCAAGCCTACTGCTGATAAGTGTTACTGAACCAAACTTGGATCTGCTTGTCCAAGTGCAGTAAAGGCAGTCAACTGAAGGAAGGTGAAGGAAGGTGCAGCATTTATTGCAGGGCACCAAGCAAGGTGTCCAGGCAGCTATTGCTTAAAAAGTTGTGGGGTGCATGATCAACTCATGGGTTTTCTTCTGATTGGTTGATGAGGTGATTGGGAGTCAGCATCATCAACCTTCTGGTTCCAGCTGGTGAGGGTTTCAGTATCTGCCAAACAGCTCAAAGGACATGGCTCAGAATATTATCTTAGCCCTTGAGAAGGAACTAAAGTCCTTGTTTAATGGCTAAACTATTATCATTTTACTTTGTTTTACTATTTTCCTGTCTTTCTGCATTTCTTTCCTTTCTTTTTGCATTTCTCCAATTAAATGTATTCTTTGACTAAAGTTTTTCTACAGACAAAAGGCAGACAGAAGACATGAGGGTGGGATCTGTTCTGGGAAGACCCCATAGGATCTTGCCTGGTTACTATAGCAATTCCAGCCAATAACATGAGGAGAAAAAGCACTCCAGCTAAGCTCATGTGATCTGCAGAATTGTGAGAGATAATATTTTTGAGTTGTGTGTGTGTGTGTGGAGAAAGGGTGTGGTTGGTACACAGCAATAGGCAGTTGACACAAGAGAATGGTATACTTGGAAATGCATCAAAAACATCTAGATTATAGGATTTAGCCTATGCTTTCAGATGTTCCCAATGCACAACCTTCTAAGAGTCTACTTGCCTCTACCCTTGTCCAAAGAACCGCCTTCCTCTGACAGAAGGACAGCCACAGATCAGGCCTTTAGAAGGACACACTGAATTTTCTGTTTGGACTGATCTCATCCTTCCTTTGGGGAGTTTTGCTCTCCAGTTTCTTACAATAGCAGAGACAAAGAAATATTCTTAAAAGAAACAAAATATGTGAAAATTTCTTTGGAGATTGATGCTCCTGGATAGAGAAGTAGCAAGCATTCTATGGGTTCCAGCCATTCTGTTCTCATTTTGCTTTTATATTGCTGCCGGCAAATCTACATATCATAAAAGTATATCTCCACACTCTTATGACAAAACTTTTAAATTTCCCTTATAGACTGATGCCTCTGAATGAAGAGGTAATGTGGTCTATCTGGTTCTAGCTGCTCTGTTTTCATTTTGCTATTGTACTGCTCTTGGCAAATTTACATATCATAAAAAAGGTATTTGTGTCTACTTGCCTGAAGCTTGTTAAGATCTTTCCAGTGTTGCCTAAAACATGATTAAGATTATATGGGACAGTCATCATGACTTGGGATCCAAATTAGGCCAACCTAATTTGACTAGTGCCCTTGAGCCCCTAACGTTGCTCAACCAGGTAAGGCAAATGGAGAGTCATGAGATACACGCGGAAGTAGGCTGCCAGAATTAGTGAATCGCAATAGAGTTCAGCCCATAAAATTAAAAATTCAGATAAGCAATAAATAATTTTTGGTACAAGTGTATCCTATGCCAGTTTGGAAGTACTTAAACTAAAACCATATTTAACTGGAGGCCTTTTATTTTACCTGAAAACCCTATCATAGTCTCAATAAGGTGTAAGGAGGGCAGGTATGTTTCCTATAGTTATACATCCTTTTAGAAATGTGTCTCTTTGCCTGCTTTTGTGGGATCCACAGTAGTGAGGTTATACTTTAACGTGGGGAATGGGAAAGTGAGATAGACTTCTGGGAACCTAGAGCCCTCACATCTATTGGGCAGTTATAATGCATCCAGTATTTCACATATGTTATTTCATGTAAACGTCTCTAACAACTCCAACAGATCTGAGTGCCACCACTTTGAGGGAATACTGGGAGAGGACTTGCCTGGGGTCACATGGCTGGGAGACTGAAGCTCAGTTCTCTGATCAGAACCACCTGGTTCCCAAGCCCATGTGTGTATATCTCCATGATGTTCTGATCTCGAGGGTGATGTGACAGGAGATAGGAGGGTGTGAGGAGGGGGTGGAGTTCTTGCTATTTTTCTGTCACTCTTGTGTCCCCTTGTTGCATGACATTTGAGAGGCTTGTTGATAACTATATACTTTATTGAGGACAAATGAAGGTAAGAGAAAACAGGAAAGATGCAGCAAAGACATAAATGTACCTCTTTTTTAATCTCTGAAGGAGAAATAAATCCTTATGCAGTGACTCAAACAGTCCCCTAGCCGCTTGCTCTTGTCACATACAGATGGCAGCAGATTCCTCTTCCATGGGAAGGGAGCTTAGTGGGGTGAAAACTGCAGTAAACTTGCGGTTAAGTGATCCCTCTTCGGTCACTCAGAGTCCGAGTGGATCGGAGTCTATTTTTACGTGGAAGAGCCCCTTGGCACCAAGTAGATTTAGAATGACTCATCTTTTGAAGCTCCAGGACACGATTCTCTGTCCTGGAATATTGCAAGAGAGAATGAAGAGAGATGAAAGTGAGGACACAGGGCAATGTCAAGTCAGTTATGGGTCCCTATGCTTATAGGTCTTACTAATGCTGCATAGTAGGGAAGCAAGTCAAGGTTAGGAATTCGATTGTAAAAAGGTGGTAGATACTATATCACCTCCAGGCAGAGGATTCCTTTTTCAGGAAGAGCAAGCCAATATCCAAATCTGAGATGTCAGCAGATGGGTATGTCTTCCATGAAAGACTAACGTCTCTTAGTCAGGTTAGTAACTCCAAACTGGTCTTGTATTTTCTGTCACTCTTTTTGCATACTTGAGAGCTTGGAATAAACCAGTCAGCATTTATGCTCCAGCTTGACCTAAATCATTTTCTGGAAGGACACTGACATGAAAGGAAACCAATGGCCCAAAGCTGAACTGAGCAAATGATTCACAAAATGCTCTTGTCTCTGCTGAAGCATGTGGTCCTGCTGCTGCTGGGAACCAGGATATAGGACAAGGGTCTTAGCTGGCCCTCAGCCATTCATAGACACCACAAAGGATGTTTTTCTTCTGAGTCCACACAGGCTTATATCACTACCAGGATTAGGACTCAGAAATGCTCATCATAGACAAAACCCAGCAAATTCATTAAATGTACCTGTGTTTACCTACTAACACTCCCAGATAGAAGTATCCCTTTTGCTTTCTGCAGCATGGCTTTTTATATTTCTGTGTGTGTTTCTGGAATGGAGCTGGGAAATTTCGATAGATTTTTCAAAGAAACCCATGACCCCTTGGACAGAGAAGTTACAGATTACACTTTACTGTTTCAGACAACAAATCTGAAGAATGATTTGGTATTTTGGCTAGACCAGAAACTGCCTTTTATTGTTTGGTTTTCAGGCAGTTTTCAGGGCGTAGGTGACCCACTGTCTTGAGCAGCAAATGCCTGCCAGATAAGTGCAGTGCTGGGATCAAACAAGTGTTATCCCTAGAATCTTCTAATCCACTCTGGATGTGAGCATCAGTCTCCCTGGCTCACGTGTGAGTTGGCCTGGCTGAATGGAAGACGATGAGCATCAGCCCCGGTGGATCAGTGCCAGACAATGACACAGCAGGAAGACCTCACCATGTCTATCTTCCAAAGCTATTCTTTGTGGTGCCTCTTATTTCCTGGTTCACTGAAGACTAGTTTGTTCCATTGCTGTTGAACTGGCCCTTACCACTTGTGCCTGAATCATTTTGCGGAAGGCCTTCTCTTGTTCGAGAACTCATTCTGCTATCTTTGCCATATGCTGAAAGCATGGAAGAATTAACTCTTCCACTTCTGGAACTCCCCAGCTACGACTGCTGAAGTCAATAGATGAATACTCAGCTCACCGAGGCTGTGCCTTGGTGAGTTAATCCTGCTATGTGTGGTCTACACTGTTATCTCACTTCTTGGTGAGGCCAAACCCAGGTGCTAAGATTCATAGATGCCTACTGACTCACCCTTTCTTGGCTGCCTTCCCTGCCTTCTGTCATTTCCCCATCCTCCTAGTGTGGCTTCCTAGGTTGTCTCTTGCGTGCTGGTTCATGGCCTGCATGTGAGGGAAACCCCAAATGTAGCTTCAGTTAATGCAAACTAGAGACGGAGAGGCAAAAGGAATGTGGTTTGTGGTGTGTGTGTGTGATGGGAAGAGTAGGAGTTGGTGATAGTCCAGGATAGGAACTTCCACCGTTCCTGTTTCTGCTTTCCTGTTTATAAAATGTGATACAAACACCTGCTTGACGTACCTGTTGAAAGTATTAAATCACGTGATGTCTGGAAAGCCGCTGCCCATAGTGGCTACTCAATAAATTTTGATCAGTTGTACAGTTAAATGGTCATGAACTTTGAGTTTGACCTAAATCAAACAGATGGATTTAAATTCTGTATCTATCACTTCCTAGCTGGATGAATTTGGGTAAATCACTCCAAGTCTCAGTGCCTTGATCTGTGCAATGGGTGTAAAGCTATGCTCTGCACAAGTTGTACTGAGGACTGAATGTGTGTGAATCAGCTACAGACAGAACCCTGTTAGTTCCCAGACCACAGACGCACCTTTGCTTCTGTTTTTTCTACTTCTTCAAGGACACAGGCAGAGCCTTCTGGGCAGAGTGGTTTGCCAGCCTTCTTAGTCGTACTCTAGCAGGAATTAAAACCACACTCACAATTTCTCTGAGTGATTGATAGGCGTTGCATGATGATTCTGTCACTTGGTAGAGGGTGAAAGTCGCTCAATGATTAGCCAGATTTCTCCATTAGAACCCACCGCCCAAGACATACTCTAATTACCCACAAATTCCTGTTAGGCTTTATAGTGTAATTGCTATTCATGGTCCAATTAAGGGGCAATTGCAAGCCAAGAAAACACAATGTGTTTTATTGCTTCAATTTTGAAATCCGTGTATCTTGGAGCCTTAATCTACTCTTGGTCTATAGAGTTCCACATAGAACAATGCCCACGCTGCTCCAGTGAGGCTCATGGGACTCTCCTCCCGGGCCAGCCTCTGGCAGGAGAGCTCTGTGGCTGACAGCAGAGCCTCCATAGGCTTGGATGTTTGGCATTTTAGAAGGTAGTGGGACAGATGGACAAGGGGGCTTGCTTTTTCACGTGTGTATATGACCTTGAAAGAAAAGCATCAAGTCCTTTCAAAGTCTGAGCTATTGGAGTGGGCTCTGCTGGGTTGGAGGCTGGCCCACCCCCCAGGGAAGGCAATCAGCCATTGCTTAAGAGAAAAGTAAATGCTTTTATTTTAAGAGAATTCAGGTGAGTCTGGCTTCAAATCCCATGTTACCACTTCCTCATGGTATGACCTTGGGCAAGGTAGGTCTCCTTGCCAGGGTCCTCATCTGTTATGAATAGGGATGAAAATAACACTCACTCTTTATCAAAGTTGTAAGCATTAGATGAGACAATACATGGGAAACACCTCACACCTACTAGTCTCTCAGTAAACACTACCATCATCAATATCACCAGCCCTACCACCACCAACCATACTATGGCTTCAACTTCTACATGAGTGTCCTGTTCCGAACCTACAGGTCAGGAAGGGACATGCCTGCTGGTAGTGTCAATGGCACTTGGAGAAGCTTAACAACGGTTTTCATGTTAAGATGAAGCAAAATTAAATAATGCTCTTTACTGAGTACATCTCAGTGCATTCAGTCCTCTCATTTCCGTTGTTCATCTGGAAAAAAGCAGCGTTCTGAGGCAGCACAGAACATAGTGGTTAAAGGATAAAGACTTTGAAGGCAGAGACATCTGGGTGTAAACACCGAGTTCTGTTCTGTAGGCCCCCTGATTCTTAGTCCCTATAAAGTAGGAATAAGAGTATTTTGTTCATAGATGTACCTTTGGCAATTAAATGAGATAATTTATGAAAAGTATTTAATACAGTCCATGTATTTAAATATCCAGTGAAGTAAATTCATCATTATAATTCTTATTTTTAATTTTAAAAAGCGATGGAATCATACTATTTTATAGAGCTTCCCATAGCCTCTCTTCTATAAAATGACTGGATCTGAAGCAGAGTCGGACACGACTGAAGCGACTTAGCAGCAGTAGCAGCAAGAAGAGAACTATCATCTTTCCTAAGGTTCTTCTCAGAAAACCTTGGTGCTATTACACAAAGTGAACATAGATGATGGGCAAGGGAAAAAAATTTTCTCTGTGTGATTCATACTCTATAGTGTCTGCAAAAGGACCCTGAGGGGAAGGGGGCTGATGGTTTGGCACTAAAAGATCAATCAGATCTTCATGAGAAAGACACTTTTCTGAGGACAAGCAGGATGGGATTCCCAAGTAGAGGTTTGGGGGAAACTTGGATTATGCCCAGGTAGGGATAGAATGATTCTCAGGTGGCACAGTGGTAAAGAATCCACCTGCCAATGCAGGAGATGCCAGAGACGTGAGTTCCCTGGGTCGGAAAGAAGTGGCAACCCACTGCAGTATTCTTGCCTGGAAAATTCCATGGACAGAGGAGGCTGGTGGGCTACAGTCCATGCGGGTGCGAAGAGTCAAACACGACTGAGCAACTGAGTGCACACACAAGGACCAAACATCCCCTGATCAACTAGGAACTGTTCTTTTGTCAGCAAGGACCAGGGCTTGCTGAACAGCCCTCGGCCTAATAGGTATCATGATGAATGCCACGTCCAGCTCCCTGGAGTGGCCTCATCTTCCAGATACCATCTTCAGAAAGAACCCAAAAAATGTAAAACAAACTCTGATCTCCAAACACTGCTAGGTCTGCAGGGATGTGGCCAAGCGGCTTCATCTCAGAAGAATCTGCCAAGCATCTCTCCATATGCCCAGAGGGATATGCTTAAGGAATCCTTCATCTTCCAGAAGTCATCCCTCATCCATAGATCTTACAGTCGAGGAGCAGGTGGTTCAGTTGCCTTTACTCTGTTTTGCCAGATAATTCATTTTATGCCAAACAGAATGGATCATTTTGCTGAGAGCTCGGTCCAGTGGTTCCCAGGTTCCCATTGGTGAAGCATTACCCCTTCACACTCTGGCCCATTTGTTTCCACTGTGAACTCCCCAGAGACTTATGGATATGATCTTCATAGATTTTTCCATTTATGTTGTTTCCTCATGCATAACAATGATCTGCTGGCTTTCATTTCTGTTAATGACCCTCTGAGCGGAGGAAATGTTCCCTTGTCATGTTGCATGTCTGATGCTGCCTGATTTCAGAAGCTGAAACAGTCTTGCATGACGTGGACCTAAAAAGGGTCACCCTCCACCATGCTGTAGGCTGATAGCAAGTCCCCATCCAAAGAGGAGGGCATCAGAGAAGGGCAGCCTGGGGAAGAGCGAGACTTTTTTTTTTAATATAAATTTATTTTAACTGGATGCTAATTAAGTCAAACAGGTAAGACTTGGATTTATAGCTCTGGTGCTTTGTCAATGTTTGGCCTTGGGCAAGTCATTTAACTGCTTTAAGCCTCAGTTTCCTGAGCTTTGTAATGGAACGAGTGCTTACAGATACTTGAAGATCACAATAAGGCTTGCAATATCACTGCCACTTTCAGTAATAATGTGAGATCCCCAGGAATTATGAGTCAGGCACTCTATTCCACCCTGGCTTCTCCAGAGATGATCCATCAATGCAGACATCTCTAAATTACAAAGGACACATAATCTCCTGAACTTATTTGTTCATATGCTCTCTTTCCTCTAGAGTGTGGTTTCTTATAGGCAGGAGCTGTGTCTTATTTTCATTTGTGTCCCCACTAATCACTAATCAGTAAACATTTATTGAACTAATGCCAATGCCAGCGGTGTACTGAGGCTTGCACGAGGACAGCGATCCCTGTAGAAGCCAACAGCGCAGCCTTGGCTGAACGCTGCCTGATCCTGGAGAGGTGGTAACCTCTGGGGAGAAGTTGACAGCCTATTCCAACCAAGGTCTTGGGAGAAAGGGCAAAGCAGCTCTGAGCAGGGGGAGCCTGTCTAGGGTCTGTACCCAGAGAGATCCAGGACCTCCTCCAGGGTTCATGATTTTGGTCAGAGAAGTTAAGAGCAGGGCTGTGGGGAGTTGAGCAGGGACACATAAGACTGCTCATCACTGGGGGAAGTGAAGGAGAGAGGAAGATCACACCCACAACTATGTATGCAATTTGAGCTATTTTGCTGTGGTCCTTGTAGGAGTCTTGATATAAAATCCTTCACAGCAAATGAGGTCGTCAGCGTTTGCAGATTCTTTTGAAACCTCGGGGGAACTCACGGTAGAGGTAGTCACTATGCTCTGGGCAAGTCCTCAAGATGCTTGGCTGGAGAGAGAGGACAGGAAGCCATGCTGGCCCACAGGGCACACGTATGTACACACACAAGGATGGGAGAGCCCTGTGTCCCACTGTGCATCACATTCCAAGGGACAGAAGCAAGTGTGTGCCTGTGACAGCAGGTTTCCCATGATTCTCAGCCACAATAGTCACACAGAGAAGTTCTGCAGGATGTTGCCTGACACTCTCCTGGACACCCCGGTCAGTAAACTGCTGGGCTCTAAACGCATTGGAGTGTATGCCTCAGGGATTTACTTTCTGATGTCGCAGTCGGAGATGGAATAACCTGAGGGACAGGAGGAGGAAGGGAAATAGAATGGGCAGGAGGAAGAAAGAGAGGAAGGAGTGGAGGAAGGGATCAGCTTTGAGTAAAATAACTTTTACGGTACTTCATGCCCAGGCTTATCCTAAATAGGTTTTCATTTCCAACGCCCAGTGAAGAGGAATTTATCTTAAGTTCTCGTTAATGCTTTGTGCAGGGAATGCCCCTGCTGGGAGTGCCTGTTTGCATCAAGAGCCAGCTGCCCCGTGCAGCTTAATCATGGGAAGATGCTCGGTAATCATGTCATTGCCATCTTTGCTCCCATTAGAGCTGACGGGGATTATTTTTTTTTTGCAGCCACGGAATCATCTGAGGTTGCTGCCTTTCCTCTGATGATGTACACAGCTCTGCCTGGCAAGTCATTTTAAGTGAGAGACATATTAAGGGCATTGTTGGGCAGGCTGGGCCCCTGGGGGGCTAGCTCGGGCCTGGTCCAGGGGCCGCCTCCTTCTTTGTTGCTACCTCTGGAGCAGCCAGACACTGTCATCCAATTATTGGGTCACATTCTATACAAGGAAGTGGAGGATAATAAAAATAGCACCTCACATTTGAAAAAATGTTTTACAATTGCCAAAGTGCTTTTCATACCTGCCATCTGACTCGGCCCTCACAATACCCTTCCCTGGGAAGCAGGAAAATATCCTGTTTGACAGAAAGAGGCCCCGCGTGGCAGAGTCACCTGCTCAACATCCCACAGCAGGTTCCCCCAAGCCCTGCCCCCCCAGTCCTCTTCCTCGTAGCCTCCTTGTAATTTAAAGGGAAGTGGGAGAGGCTTGTCGTGACCCCACAGCGGGCTTCCTCCATGGCCTGAGCCCCGTTGCTGTCCAGTCCAATCCACAGCTGCTCATCACTCCTCTTAAATATCTCTGTCACCACCTGCCCCAATGGCCCCTCCCAGTGCAGACGGCTAGCATCTCCCCCACCCACAGTCTTGCTCACCTCCCCTACTCCCCATGCCACAAGCAGAAGAAGATGAAAAGACAGGTGTTTTTCCTAAAACACAAATATGAGCATGTCACGTTGTTACCCAAATTTCTCCCCTGGCTCCCAAGGATAACATCCAGGGCCCAGCCTACTCCACAGATCTGTTACCAGATCTCAAGGGCTGTCATTTGTGACCGCTGAACGCTCTATGCTTCACTGCTACTGACTTAAGACCTTTCTGAATGTGCCTAGGAGGGCATGCTCTGCTGGGCCTCACTCATATGCTTGCCTTCCTGGCATTATAGTTAATGTAATCATTGTAATAACAATGTATGTGTCATAAACAGAAAGACAGTGAAGATAATAAACATTTTGTTGATAGTTGGCCATCAGTTATTTAACTCATTATTTTACCTACTCTACTATATGGAAAATGTAGGTGTCTTATCATTCAGTGCGTGCGTGCTAAATCACTTCAGTTGTGTCTGACTCTTTGCGACCCTGTGGACTGTAGCCTGCCAGGTTCCTCTGTCCACGGGATTCTCCAGGCAAGAATACTGGAGTGGGTTGCCATGCCCTCCTCCAGGGGATCTTCTCAACCCAGGGATCAAAGCCACAGCTCTCATGTCTCCTGCGCCGGCAGGGGGTTCTTTACCACTAGCGCCACCAGACCTCAGGCGGTCGGGAGGCCTAGACATCCTTCCCTAAAACCGTCTCTCCTTCTCCCCGTCTCCTGGTCTTGGTTGCCCTGTTTGCATTTTGTCACAGCTTATCTTGTTTATGCCTCTGTGTGGTAGTATCCCGTCCCCAGCCACACAGCCACGAGCAAAGGAAGGGCTCTTTGGGAACAGAAACAGGCTCTCAGGCTTACTCTCCATAGCCCCATGCCTAGAACATGCTCGTGTCCGTGGTAGTGGGTGGCTCAGGACTGTTTGATTGATGAAGAATCTGAGGCTCCAAGTACCTAATTACCTCACCTGAGGTCAACCAGCTACCAAGAGGCAGATCCCGAGTTGATGCAAGATTTTCTGATCTTAAAATCATCTTCTGATTTCAAGGTCATGTGGCTCAGAAACTTTTTCTAGTGTCCCCAGGACTGTATGTCTCAGTACACATAGGCACATGTGCTCTTGGGCTCATCATTCCCAATAAGTACTCTTGTCTTGGCAGTACGCTGCCTTGTAACAGTCCATTCGTGTACTTCTAGACAAGAAGTCACTGACACCAGGGATTCTGTCTTGTTTATTGGGATATCTCTAGTTCTCGGCGTGGTAACTGAAATCAAGACTAAGGTATGGAGGAAATCAAACACCACTTCCTGGGGTGCTCTTTGTCTTAGTGTTACTTTAGAGCACAGCTACTCAAAAGGTGGTCCCTGGACCAGCAGCATCAGCAACCTTGGAAATCGTTAGAAGCGCAGATTCTCAGGCCCCATTCAGATCCACTGAGTCTGAAATTCTGGGGATGGGGCCAGATATCTGGGGTTGAAAGAGCCATCTAGGTAATTCTGAAACATGCTATACTTTGACAACCACTGCTTTTAACTGAGGACTGACACCTCTAAGTACATTTAACACAACTCTGGCCAAATCCCAGATTCCCCCTGGCCATGGAGTGCTGTGGTCTCAGAGTGGAAGGCAGTAGAAAGCGCAGTCACCCAGCCCTTGCAGGGAGAGTCAGCACCCGTTTGCCCTGCCTCAGTGGGTGCAGACACACAGGCCCCTCCTTGTGCATTTCACGCCCAGTGGCAGGATCGGGGAACAAAGGAACTCTGCCCACTCCCAACAATTCCTCCACCCTCCTGCACACCATCTGTGTCTAGGGCACATCATTCTTCCTTTTCCAAGTTCCAGACCCCCACCTGGACCACAGCGCCACCTCTCTGGGGTCTATGGCTTGACCTGGTACTCTTCTCAGAAAGCGGAGCTGGCCCTACTCTTTCAAATCCCGCCAAACATCCTGCTTAGCTTCACTCATTCCTCTGCCCCTTGTAGGCTGGATTAATGCCGCCACCCAGCTCACTGATGCCAGGGAATGCAGTCCCCAGCCGTCCTTTGCTCTCATGCAGTCCAGATTGGAATGGTGAGTGGAGATGACAGGACTGATTGTGTTAACAGCTTCCTTCACGGTCAAGTACATGAAGTAGTTATTTCCCAGAACCCTGTCCCCATTGTGCAAACCTGGGGGTCAGGTTTTTGGGGCAGCGGGTAGTGAGCCCTTCCCCTGTCGCTTTAAGTACTTCTGCAGCCCTCTCAGTAACAAGAAACTCTCTGCCTCCCAAAATGGTTCATTTCATCCTCAGGCAGCTCAGACTATTACAATATCCTCTTATGACCACAATCTACTTCTCTATAATTTCTTCTCACAGCCTCCCTGCCCTGCACCTCCCACCCCCATCATTCGCTGCTGGCTCCCAAGCTCCCATCATTGCTCTAGGGATGCTTAGAGATTTCTGGGTTTTGACCCTCACTCAGTATATTTTATCTTTAATAAAATGGAGGCTGATAGAATCTGCACTGGTCATTCGGGGCTCCAGAGGCAGGCTGCAGGTTCGGGGAGTGCGTGGCAGTGCTGTGAGAAGTGGGACAGGTCTCTGCAAATGTGTCGGTGACTGCCTGGAGCTCCCCAGAAGCTTAGCTCTGAGCAAATGAATATTCTTACTTCAGAATAGTTTCATTTTATTTTTAGAACATGCCCCATGGAATTACAAGCTTGGAGGGACACGGGAAAGCATATGAACCTTCTCCAATCATGGCAGACATGTTATGGGGGTATGAGAGAGGAAGCCTGGAAGGGGGGTAAAATGTCAAAGTGGGGAAATAAGGAAGGAGAAGCTATTTGCCAGGTCCAAGGGGCCCAAAATAGAACATCTCAGCCAGGGTCAAGCCCTCTAGTTCTAACCCATTATCCATGTGCGTGAGCTCCTGCAATACCAGTCTCGTCTCCTTGGACCATAAGGGACCACCATCACCTGAGAAGTGCCATGGTAAAGCACTCTGTACATCAGGAATGTCCTGCCCCGTCAGCTCATTAAGTTAGAGCCCATCTTAATTTCCATGGATAATACTGAAGTGTAGCCCCCTAGACACAGTATCTCTGGAAAATCAGTGTGAGTTCTGGAAGCAGACAAATCGACATCTAAATCTTGGCCTCTCATTGTCTCTAGAACATTGGGCAGATTATCTAACCTCCTTGAATCTGAAAGTTCCCATCTTTAACATGGGTATACAAATTAATGCCAAATATCCATTTGGAAGACAAAAAGAGTAACATTTGTAAGACGACAGCAACTTTTTTCACTAGTATTACAGGATAGGCTGGGCCTGATCTAAGCCCCTTTGCCCCCCTCTGTTAGGCGTCTCCATCTCTACCTCTCAGAGTCGCAATGATGCTACGCGATTCTCCAGCTGCATGGTCTGGATTTAGAGTCCTGTCTCATGTTCTTCTACACTTGTTTCCTGGTCTCTGGCTCTGACGTGCATTTTTCTTGCCTCTTTTTGAATCCAGATCTAAGGATCAAATAAATGCTTTGCAGTTCCACTATCTCCACCCAGCACTAAGGGATCCATTCTTGTTTTATAAACTTAGATTGGACTCTGTTCACTTGCAACTGGGCAGGGCTTGCAATGACCCAGTGCTATTGAGAAGAGAAGTCTTAAAGGTCTAAAGTAGCGAAAAGTCAGTGGAAAGGGATATAAAATGTTTTCCCACTGTAGGAATAGGCATGTTGTTAAATTTTAAATCTCAAGAAATGACGCATGATGCTACTTTGCAAAAGAACACTGGAAAAAGCACGTGCCCACAACAATTTATAGAGTTTGACTGGACTATCTGGCAGACAGAGCTGAGAAGGGAGCTGAGACATCAAAGCCCTCAGTGCAGTATGAGGGCAAGGAGGGGGTGTCCTTGTGGTGCACAGACCTGAGACTCAAAGCAAAACATACACAGAGATTCCAGGCTAGACCTGTGACCATAACATGAAAACGACCCTCAGAGGAGGGACCAAGAACAGAGAATGGGCACCACACAGAGGTACTAGAACAAGAGCTTATTTGTGCACAATTGACTGAGCTGTAGAGCTAGAGAGGAATTCTCGCAGCCCAGGTTTCCCCCCTGGGAGCACGCACATCTCCACTCCCACAGTGCAAAACATCTGTACCATGAGGCGCGGGACCTTGAAGGCTCTACATCATAGCCTGCTCTTTTGACACTGCACCAGGCTGAGATGCCAAAGACCTGGGCACTGCGCAGACGTGCAATTGAGTCAGAGGGGCTGGGTGTGCAGCGTCATCAGACCTGGGCTTAAGGCAAAGCTGACCACTCACCAGCTGAATGAGTTTGCAGAGAGTTTTTAGCATCTACAAACCTGTTTGCTCACTTGTAAAATGAGAAAATAGAAATAGGAATCATATAACACAGTCTCAAATATAGTGGGGTTATTAGTTGTTTGTTTCATAGTTTGGTGATAGGAGTATCAAAGTTACTACACTTTGTAAAGCTGCGAGTCACTGGTTGGAACCCCTCTCCATGAAAAGACACTGTATTCAGCAAGCTCAAGGGATTTATGAAAAAATAAGAGAGACAATTGCTCACACAAGTAAAGTGATACCTAAAGAAAAAAATCTGAGCGTGGTGTGCCATTGGAGGAGGAAAGGTGACATGTGTCTGGTGTCTGTCCCCGGCACTATTGTTAAAACTCTATAAATGTTATTGTCCATACTCCTCCCAACTACTTTACGGGAAAGGTTCATTACTGTCTTTCTAATTAAACTTAAAAGCTTCTGCACAACAAAGGAAACTCTCAGCAAGGTGAAAAGACAGCCTTCAGAATGGGAGAAAATAATAGCAAATGAAGCAACTGACAAACAACTAATCTCAAAAATATACAAGCAACTCCTGCAGCTCAATTCCAGAAAAATAAACAACCCAATCAAAAAAATGGGCCAAAGAACTAAATAGACATTTCTCCAAAGAAGATATTCAGATGGCTAACAAACACATGAAAAGATGCTCAACACCACTCATTATCAGAGAAATGCAAATCAAAACCACAGTGAGGTACCATTTCATGCCAGTCAGAATGGCTGCGATCCAAAAGTCTACAAGCAATAAATGCTGGAGAGGGTGTGGAGAAAAGAGAACCCTCTTACACTGTTGGTGGGAATGCAAACTAGTGCAGCCACTATGGAGAACAATGTGGAGATTCCTTAAAAAACTGCAAATAGAACAGCCTTATGACCCAGCAATCCCACTGCTGGGCATACACACTGAGGAAACCAGAACTGAAAGAGACACGTGTACCGCAATATTTATTGCAGCACTGTTTATAATAGCCAGGACATGGAAGCAACCTAGATGTCCATCAGCAGATGAATGGATAAGAAAGCTGTGGTACATATACACAATGGAGTATTACTCAGCCATTAAAAAGAATACATTTGAATCAGTTCTAATGAGTGGATGAAACGGGAGCCGATTATACAGAGTGAAGTAAGCCAGAAAGAGAAACACCAATACAGTATACTAATGCACATATATGGAATTTAGAAAGATGGTAACGATAACCCTGTATGCGAGACAGCAAAAGAGACACAGATGTATAGAACAGTCTTTTGGACTCTGTGGGAGAGGGCGAGGGTGGGTGATTTGGGAGAATGGCATTGAAACATGTATAATATCATGTATGAAATGAATCACCAGTCCAGGTTCGATGCATGATACTGGATGCTTGGGGCTGGTGCACTGAGACGACCCAGAGGGATGGTATGGGGAGGGAGGAGGGAGGGGGATTCAGGATGGGGAACACGTGTACACCTGTGGCGGATTCATGTTGATGTATGGCAAAACCAATACAATATTGTAAAGTAATTAAGCTCCAATTAAAATAAATAAATTTATATTTTAAAAAAAGAGTTGTTAGAACTGAGGCTCAGAAGGGCCAGATGACTTTCCAAGAAACCCAACTAATAGATGATAAGAGGGATTTTACACCATCTTATGTTCTCTTTCTAGAATAGCTCCTTGAGGAGAAAGAAAGTAGGAAGATATTTACACTGTCCCTCGGGGGTGGGGGGTGGGAGTGGGGAGAGAACTGTGCTATTCTGCAACCTTCCATTGGATAATAGGAAAACTAAGTAATTCTGCAAAAGAGAGGTGGGAAATGAGCATTTTTCCCCTGACATGGTAACTGAAAACACAAGCAGTTTCTCCCGTCAGAGCTAAGTGTGAATAACATGGATTGTACTGGCAAAGCATCCCAAGGCAGGATCCCTGATAGTTCAACAGGGAAACATTCAATGATGATTTATTGGGAATCAGCCTAGAATACCAGCATGAGTCAAGGGGCCATGGATTTCTTCCAAAACTTCAGAAAATAGATTAAAAGCAAAAGTATAAAAAAATTAATACTTCTCAAAAATCTTAATGAAAATTTAAAACACAAAGAAAGTGGGTTTCCCTGGGGCCTCAGTAGTAAAGAATCCACCTGCCAATGCACGAGACACAGGCTCGATCCCTGATCCAGGAAGATCCCACGTGCCATGGAGCAAGTAAGCCCACGTGCCACGACTATCAAGCCTGTGCCCTAGAGCCTGGGAACCATAACCACCAAGCCCATGTGCTGCACATACTGAAGCCCGAGAGCCCGAGTGTCCATGCTCCCCAAGAGAAGCCACTGCAGTGAGCCAACACACTGCGACTGGAGTAGCCCCTGCTGCCCACAGCCAGAGAAAAGCCTGCGCAGCCGCAGACTCAGCACAGCCAAAATGAAGATAAGGAAACTCACTGAATTAAAAACCCCACAAAACTGAGTCAGTGATGCTATCCTTCCATCTCATCCTCTGACGCCTCCTTCGTCTTTCGCCTTCAGTCTTTCGCAGCATCAGGGTCTTTTTCAATAGTCAGTTCTTCACATCAGGTGGTCAAAGTATTGGAGGTTCAGCTTCAGCAACAGTCCTTCCAGTGAATATTCAGGATTGATTTCCTTTAGGATGGACTGGTTTGCTATCCTTCATAGCAGCTAATGTGCCAGACCTTGTACTTGAGGCACACTGGATTTAAAACAAGAGACTGTTGAGATGGGATGGGACTATAACTGGCCTAGAGGAGGGAAGGTGATACCCAGAGCACTTGGTCTTGCTGTACTTGAGGATATAATCCTGGAGCAGCTTGGGGTCAGCATATTGAGAGAGTTTGCCTCTAAGGGAAACCAACACAGAGGAAAGTGGAGTTGAGAAGATGCATGGAGAGACAGAAAAACTAGATTCTAGTGAAACTCTAATAGCCTCTGAATCCAGATGCACGTGAAGCCAGGGCCATCACTGGATTCTGTTGTTGTGTAAGCCAGCGCATCTTCTCTTTGGTTTAGCTAGTTTGCGTTGGAGTCACCATTAATTGCCACCAAAGAGTCTTGACTAATGTGGAAATGAACTCATACTGTATCTCCAGCAGTGAGGATAATGAGGGCCATATAGTAGATGCTCAAAGAGATTATTGGCATGAGTGAATAATATGCTTGATCTTTATAAGCAGTAACTCAGATATTGTTGTTAAGTAAAACTCATCACCTGATTTCTAGTTCAGTTCCCCTTCAGCTTCTTTGCCTGGATCTCTACTAATTTGAGGAAAAGTTTATGCCTCTAGTACATATGGACGAATGCCCCTTTTTTAAAAAGAAGATACCTTTCTGCTTTGCATGATTTAAAAATTCTACATGAATACTTTTCTATCATAGAAGACCCACCCACTCTACCACAGCCTTACTCTATCCTCAGTCACAGATTGATGTGTACCTAATAGGCCTTCTTCTCTGCATCTACATCAAGTTAATTAAGTATCAAGTTGATGATAACCTGTGAATTAAAAATAACATTTTAATTTGCTTCCAAATAACACAAGGAGCATAAGGGTGAGGTTCAACTCAAACAGAATAAACTCTGCTGATAATTGTTGAAACAGTATGATGGGTGTGTGAGAGGTTGTCACTTTGTTCTCTATACTTTGCATTTTTTTTATATACACAAGTAAAATAAAATCATAAAATAAATATATGTACACAATAAAGAATTTTTAAGAAGAAAAATGAGAAAATGAAAACATCATCTTCTATTATCCAGAATTAACCACAGTTAATAGCATGTTCTTATATCATATGTCCTTCCAAATCTTTGTGTAGATACACACACACACTTACCTGTTATTTTAAAAACTTAGCCAAAATTAGATGAGTATACATGTTTAGCTACTTTTCTTCCCCCCTGTTGTTAGCTTGTTTCTTATTTGGGAGAAGAAATGTCTATCTTTATGCTTCTAAGTCAATATTCAATATTCTTTGTCTCAATAATGTCCATTCCATATTCAAATTTCTGTAACCATCTTTAATAATTCATTTATTTGTGAGCATCCAATACAGAATCAGGTATTATATCCAGTTTTTATGCTCCCTAAAACTCATGGGAAAAAAAAGCTTTATTGAAATTTAATTCATGTAACATATGATTCACCCATTTAGAATGTACACTTGAGTGTTTTCTAGTATATTCATAGACTTGTACAATCACTGCAACAATCTAATTTTAGAACATCTTACAATTCCCCACCTTCTCCTCCCCAGCCCTCAGCTGCTTCCTGTCCCTATTCATTTGCCTGTTCTGGACATTTCATATAAAAGAAATTATATAATTTATTGCCTTTCATAATCGGCTTCTTTCACTGACCATAAGGCTGCATGGGTTACCCATACTGGAGCACATGTCCCAACTTCACCCCACTTTACTGCAAATAATATTTCATTACATAGATATAACGCATGTTGTTTTTTCATTTATCAGCTTATGATCATTTGACTTGCTTCCACTTTTTAGATATTTGTGGATAATGTTGCTCTGAAACTTCATTGCTTGTTTCTGTGGATTTGTATTTTCCGTTGGGTGGAACCACGGGGCTATGTGGGCTTCCTTGGTGGCTCAGACAGTAAATAATTTGCCTGAAATGTAGGAGACCCAGGTTTGATCCCTGGGTTGGGAAGATCCCCTGCAGAAAGGAATGGCAGCCTACTCCAATACTGTCAGGGCCTGGAGAATTCCATGGACAGAGGAGCTTGGTGGGCTTACAGTCCATGGGGTTGCAGAGAGTCAGACAGAACTGAGCAACTAACACTTTCACTTTCATGGTAACCCTACACTTAGCATTTTGGGGAACTGCCTAAATGTATGATATAAACATGTGAAATATGTAGTATGTGAATGCTATCTCAATAAAGCTGTTAAAAATGTTGAATGTTTTCCTCCCAGGTTTGATAGTTTAGCGACCCCCCACCCCTTAGTAAGATACCCTACTGAGTTATTTACTGAACGTTCCAAACATTCAACATACCCTCCCCACATTGCTTGGAGCTAGTAAGTTGCTTATCCCTGTGTGGTCTGACAACTGCTTAGTTTATAGGTCCTTGGTGATTCTTTTTGGCCAGGCAAAGAACAAAGAACAGACAAAGATTCAAATAGAAACCTATGAATATTTCTGTTGTTCTTTCTTTTTGTGACTTCTTTCTCTCTGGTGTCTGCCCTGGACATTCTAGCTGCCTTGGCCTCTGTGAATTTCTGTCCTCGATGAAATGGGACCACAGTTGTGAGTTTGGGCATCCTTCTCTCGCACTGTGAAGTCATTCTCTTGGCTCAGAAACGTAGGGTGATTCTAGGGCTCACCTCTTGTCTTTTTTCACTCAGAGATTACGATCATGTCCTACCCATGGGAGACTTCTCCTTCATATATGTTTTGTCTAATTTTCTACCCATCTATGGAAAGATAGTAATCTAGTATTTACTCAGTCTTGGTTAAATATACTCACTGGCCATTTAGCACCCCTCCCCAAATGGCTTTTGTGTAGATTTGACTAAAAAAACAGGTGTTAATTCTTTCTCTTCCACTTCAAATAACCAATGAGATTTCACAAAGTTAGTAGAACTTGGATCATTGTTGTTCCCAACCTTTTAACAAAGGAAGGAGCATACTATGTAGTGACTGGTTTTCATGGTAACAATGGGTTAAGAAGTCTGATCAAACAGGCCTGCTCTGATTTTTAGATATCCATTTGGGTTTCAGAGTTGCCTGCTTTTACTTAGAAAAGAAGGGCACAAATCCGAATATTGTTCCATGAGTCTATTGAGAGAAGACAGAAGTGTATGTTACGGAAGCTGCTAACATTGTCTTGTTGACAGAAGTCACGGCTGTAGGTAGTTGGCCATTTCTTTTTAGGGTGCATCTTTGCCCCATGATTACGTAATGATAGACTGTTTCTATCTGGAAGCCAGCGTCTGCTGCCAGTGAGCTATATGAGGATATGACCATATTCATTGTTCTTCCTTTCTCTCCAGTTCCTGTTTTTGTCCTGGCATAGGGTATGTGTGAAGTTATTCTAAACATTGAGTGAATAGCTAAGTATAAAAGATGATATACAGGCCCCAGACCTGCCGCCAAAGTAGTCTCTCAGAGATTAAAGTCTAGAAGTCTCGAAGATTAAGTCACATTTTAACAAGCTCTGTGTGAGAGGAGGAAGACAAGCCAAAAATGAAGCACAGAGGTGTGCGTACTCCAGACCCACATGTGAGTAGCTTCCTCAGTCAATGGCTGGATGCCTTCTCCTGTAAGCAGAACTGTCATGTTCCGATGAGGCCAGCACAATGAGACCTAATCAAGGTAAATGGAGGACCAAAAGTCCTTTTGCCCCGGAAATGAAAAAGAATTTCACCGGAAGTAACATACTCCCCCATAACTGACACTCAACGTTGCTGCCGATTCTGCTCAGATTAGGCAGAAATATGGATTACAGGGGAGTTCCTCGTGGTTTAGTGGTTAGGATTCAGCACTTTTATTACCATGGCCTGGGTTCAATCCCTGGTCAGGGAATTGGGATCCTTGCAAGTTGTGCGGTGCAGCCAAAAAACAAACGAAGAAATACGGATTACAGCCTAGGCTGTAAGACAGTATGGTGACTTCAAGAAACATGTTGAACTACGGAGCGCCAAGACTCTGTCCACCTAGAAAAACAACTCATAAGTTGGCAAAATTTGTCAGAAATAACTTGTACAGAACCCTGGTGGAATCTAGTCCAAAACGTAAACTAGCCAAGGTACAGCTTAACTGGAGAAGGGAAGTGTTTCACTGCGGTAAGCGCGCCATGACATTCACTTCACCCGTCTACCTTCCCCCACCCCCAAGAAAGTAAGAGCCATGAAAAAAGCAGCCTGAACACCAGGTTCCTGTTGCAAACACCATAAGGAGCAATAAATGTCTTACTAAAAAAAAAACAACTGTGATCTTAGGCTTCAACCTGGCTGGCAGCTGCCTCAGTGATGGACACAAAGGCTGGCACTGGTTTTGTTTGGCTTGGAGTATTTCAAGGTCTGGAGAGCTTTCAGTGAAAGTACTTACAGGCAGGAATATTGGCCGCAGCATCTTGGGTCAAGGGAAAGCAGTGAGGACAAGTAACAGATAGACCGAGACTCCTGGGAAAGAAGAGACTGGAACGTGAGATATATGAGAAAGGGCCTTAAAAAGCTCTTGTGTACACTGGAGAATCAAGAAGGTCAAACCCATTCCCACTGATACATGCATTCTTAGTAAAAGCCTGCAAAGACTTCGCTTTCACCTCTGGCTGATCTTCACGCTCCACACAACAGGGAGTGAAGGTTAAGGCGCAGCTGTAAATGCCCTGGCTAAGCAGTGAAAAAGTGTCCCAACACAGAGCCATCTACAAAGATTGCAAGAGTTTTCTTTTCTTTCCTTGGCTCCAGGAATTTAAGAAAATTCTTTCCAAACACTGGCTTACTGCTAAGTTCATAGAACAGAGATTTCAGTGATCACATATGACAAAGAACGTAGACATTAGAAGAATGGTTTAGAAGAGTCATTAAGAAGCAAACAACCCCCATCAAACAGCGGCACAACTCAAGGAGAAAAGAGTATGGTTTCTAGAGCTGCCACAGTAAAATATTCAGAAATAGAATACGCAGAAGAATATTTTCAACAGAAGGCGATAAGGTGTGGAAAAGAAACAAGGAATTCTGTTCCAGTCACAGGGAGAAAAAAGATAAATTAGCAGAAACTGTCTCTAAGACTGCAGACATTGGACTTTCACTAGCCGATGACTGTATCAAATATGTTCAAAGGACTAAAGAAAACCAAGAAAATGATGTCCCATCAAGAAGAGAATATTAATAAAGAAATAGAAATTGTAAGAAAGGGATGAAATATAAATTCTGGAGCTGAAAAGTACAATAACTGAAATTAAAAATTCACTAATGTGGTTCATAACAAATTTGGATATGAAGATAGAAAGGGGCAGAAGAATCTTTGAAGAGGCACTGGCCAAAATGTGATGAAAAATATGAATGTACGTATTCAAGAAACTCAAGAAATTACAAACTAGATAGACTCAAAGATAGCCACAATGACAGAAATTACAATAAAGTTTTCAAAAGCCAAAGAGAGTCTTGAAAGCAGCAAGAGAGTAACAACTTGTCATATGTAAGAAATCCTCAGTAAGATGAACACTTGATTTCTCTTCAGAAACCACACAGTCCAGGAGGCAGTGCGATGCTATATTAAAGTATTTAAATTTTAAAAAGAACTGTCTACAAAGAATTCCATATGCAGAAAAAAACACCCTTCAAAAATAAGGAGGGATTAAATTAGTCTCTGATTTTAAACAATGGAGTTCATTACTAGTAGACCTGTCCAGTGACAAATGCTAAAAATAAAAGTCTGTTAGACTGAGCTAAAAGGACATTAGTCAGTAATGCAAAGCCATGTGAAGAAACAAAGGACATTGGCAAAGGTAGTTACAGAGATAAATATAAAAGCCAGTATTTTTGTGTTTTAGTTTGTGAGTGTGAGTGAGTGAAGGTCGCTCAGTCATGTCCGACTCTCTGCGACCCTGTAGACTATACAGTCCATAGAATTCTCCAGGCCAGAATACCGGAGTGAGTAGCCTTTCCCTTCTCCAGGGGATCTTCCCAACCCAGCGATCGAACCCAGGTCTCCTGCATTGCAGGCGGATTCTTTACCAGCTGAGCTATCAGGGAAACCCAAAATTTCCTCTTTTTTTACTCCTATACAATTTTAAGACAAAGGCAAAAGACAATAATTATTAATGCATGTTAACAGACAAGCGATGCATATAGATGTCATTGAGATAACACATAAAGGGAGGAGGGATAAAGCTGTAAAGGAACAGTGTTTGAATACTACTGAAACTAAGTTAGTATAAATTCAGATTTGACTGTTATAAATTTAGACATTATACAAAGGATCATAAGAGACTACTATCAGCAATTATATGCCAATAAAATGGACAACGTGGAAGAAATGGACAAATTTTTAGAAAAGTACAACTTTCCAAAACTGAACCAGGAAGAAATAGAAAACCTTAACAGACCCATCACAAGCATGGAAATTGAAACTGTAATCAGAAATCTTCCAGCAAACAAAAGCCCAGGTCCAGACGGATTCACAGCTGAATTCTACCAAAAATTTAGAGAAGAGCTAACACCTATCCTACTCAAACTCTTCCAGAAAATTGCAGAAGAAGGTAAACTTCCAAACTCGTTCTATGAGGCCACCAT
>SJYQ01003076.1:368367-414974 GCA_006410935.1 Redunca redunca
ATTGCAAATAGAATTGCCTTATGACCCAGCAATCCCTCTGCTGGGCATACACACTGAGGAAACCAGAATAGAAAGAGACACATGTACCCCAATGTTCGTCGAAGCACTGTTTATAATAGCCAGAACATGGAAACAACCTAGATGTCCATCAGCAGATGAATGGTAAGAAAGCAGTGGTACATATACACAATGGAGTATTACTCAGCCATTAAAAAGAATACATTTGAATCAGTTCTAAGGAGATGGATGGAACTGGAGCCGATTATACAGAGTGAAGCAAGCCAGAAAGAAAAACACCAATATAGTATACTAACGCATATATATGGAATTTAGACAGATGGGGATGATGACACTGTATGCAAGACAACAAAAGAGACTCAGATCTATAGAGTGAACTTTTGGACTCTGGGGGAGAGAGAGAGGGAGAGGGTGGGATGAGATGGGAGAATGGCATTGAAACATGTATACTATCAAGTAAGAAACGATTCGCCAGTTGATATCCGATGCAGGATGCAGGATGCAGGATGCTTGGGACTGGTGCAAGGAGAGGACCCAGAGAGATGGTATGGGGTGGGAGGTGGGAAGGGATTCATGTTTGGGAATGCTTGTACACTCGTGGTGAATTCATGTCAATGAATTCATGGCAAAAGCAATACAGTAATGTAAAGTAAACTAAAGTTAAAATAAAAATTAAAAAAAAACAAAAAAATAATTGTAATCTCATGGTAACCACTAAAGGAAAATAAAACTAAAAATACACACAAAGAAAAGGGAATTGACATGATACACTAGAAAAATATTTATAAATCATTGGATAGGACAGGAACATAGGCATGTGAAATGAAATGACACATGAAGAAACAAACAGCAAAGTGGCAGAAGTCCTTTATCAGTGACTAGTGATTGGTGGGAGCTGGGGGAGAGAGGAAGGAGAAATGACTGCTTAATGAGTAGGGGCTTTCTTTTTGCTCCTATGAGAATGTTTTGGAACTAGATAGAGGTGGTGGTTGCACAAACTTTGTAAGATTGTACTAAACGCCACTGAGTTATGCATTTTAAAATGGTGAAATTATGGGACTTCTACTTAAAAAATCTAATATTATACTTTTCCCCAACTTATATGGATTCTAACTGTAAATCTTGACTTCATTTATTTCTGCTTCCATTTGGGATAAAACACTTTGAAAAGCATAAAATAATCTGCACATATTAAAATGTATATAAAAACCCAGTAGGTTGATAGTCTTTCCTTAATTTCATTCATAAATAAATCACTTCAAAGGTACAGCAGCACTCATTTCCCCCAGCATATAAAAGGCACACATATTTTCATACACTATCTTCATTTTCTATGGTTCCTCAGTGTCTACAAGATACAGTTCTGCTTTTTACTATGCCCTTGAACATTTGGTCTATGCCTTCCCTGGTTGTCACCTGTCTTTGATTTATTCTGCTTCACTCCATGACACCAGAGTAATTACATAAATACAACGAACCATGAGCATGCTCATCTCTTTACCTTAAATGCCTATTACACCTAGTTCAGGATGGAGACAGCGACTTAACTGTCAAGACACGGTTCACATCTTGGAGCCTTTGGGAAGACCATTCCATTCACATACCATGAGAGGCTACACCTCCATTTCCCCATGTTTCCAGCTCCTAGTTATTCAAAGAATGGTGCCTGGTCATCAGCACCACGTGAGAGCTTGTTACAAAGGCAGAATCTCAGGACCCTTCTGAGACCTTCTGACTCAGACTCTCCTGTTGTCACGTATACCATCTGATTTGTATGTACGTGCAAATCTGGGAAGCACACAGGGCAGACCTGGCTCTTCGTGACCCCATGGAGCATAGCCCTCTAGGTTCCTCTGCCATGGAATTCTTCAGGCAACAATACTGGAGTGGGCAGCCATTCCCTTTTTCAGGGTATCTTCCCTACCCAGGGATCAAACCCAGATGTCCTGCATTTCAGGCAGATTCTTTACTGTCTGAGCCACCAGGGAAGTCCTTTTATGCTTATACTATTACATTTTTCTCCTTACTGGTCTGCATGAATTTCCAGACTGTTAAGTTCCTCGAAGATGAAAGGTCTATTTTATCAATGTATTCTTACATGCACAGCACTGGGCTCATAGCTCCTCAGCAAACATTTTCAGAATTGTTAGAGAGAGAATGGATTTTGGCCTCTCCTGGTGGTCTAGTGGTTGGGAGCCCACCTGCCAGTGCGGGACACAGGGGTTCGATCCCTGTTTGGGGAAGATCCCACGTACCTCGGAGCAGCGAGGCCCGTGAGCCACAATCACTGAGCCCAGGCACCTAGAGCCTGCCACAAGAGAAGCCACAGCAGTGAGAAGCCCACACACCACACTGGAGACGAGCCCCAACTCTCTGCAACGAGAGGAAGCTTGCATGCAGCAACAAAGACCCAGCACAGCCAAAAATAAACAGATACATAAAAATCTTTAGCAAAAAACAAAGAATGGTTTTTGAAGTCTCCTAAGAAGTACTCAGTTTTTCAATTCGTTACTGAATCACTTTAGGGGCTTTGGTGGCAAAAACGCGAGAGTTCAAGCTCAGCTGTCTGTAGATTCTCATCATCAGGTTCTACCAGCATCATGAGGCTAATAATGCTAACAGTAGCGACAGAAGTAATGTCATGCTAGCACATGACTGGAGAAGGCAATGGCGCCCCACTCCAGTACTCTTGCCTGGAAAATCTCATGGACGGAGGAGCCGGGTGGGCTGCAGTCCCTGGGGTCACTGAGAGTCGGGCATGACTGAGCGACTTTCATTTTTATGCACTGGAGAAGGAAATGGCAACCCACTCCAGTGTTCTTGCCTGGAGAATCCCAGGGACGGGAGAGCCTGGTGGGCTGCCGTCTATGGGGTCGTACAGAGTCAGACACGACTGAAGTGACAGCAGCAGCAGCACGTGACTACAGGACCAAGGCTTCTCCTGCTATCCCAGAGAATAACGTGACAGTTCAACGCTGCTTTTTAGTCAAAATGCCCCTGTGGCCCACTTCTCATCACGGATCGTGACTGTGTGAGGGCTTGTCACTGCGCCTGGGTAACAAGGGTCCATGTGGGAAAGTACAGCTCAGCCTGTTTGCTGCTAGGCTTGGCAGGCAGTGACAAGAGGTGTTGGGCGGGTTCCCCATTCAAAGGCTCCCTCCAACCCCACACTGTTCAAGCCTAAACAAAGACATTGCTGGAATGTATTTCTGCAGTCCTGCGCTCAATTCCTTCCCTCCCTCTCTCATTTTCTGGCTTTCCTAAAATGTCTATTATCTCAATTAAAAAGATGATTGAGACACAGCACCTGCCTTGAAAAAGCACCCCGTGCAGCGATAAAGAACCTTGTTGTGAATTCTTGAAATATACTAAGTACTACAGTAGAGGTGTGTTCAAGGGGGCAGAGAGGTGGACGAGAATCAGCTTTGCAGGGAATGGACTAAGCTGGGTATTAAAGGACCTGTATATACACACAGGGCTTCCCTGGTGGCTCAGAGGTTAAAGCGTCTGCCTGCAACGTGGGAGACCCGGGTTCGATCCCTGGGTTGGGAAGATCCCCTGGAGAAGGAAATGACAATCCACTCCAGTATTCTTGCCTGGAGAATCCCATGGACTGAGGAGCCTGGTGGGCTATAGTCCACAGGGTCGCAAAGAGTCGGACATGACTGAGTGACTTCACTATATATGCACAAGGTGGTTGAGTTAGGGAAGAATTGTCATTTGCAAACACACAGGACCTGAAATTATACAGTGCTTTAAAAAAACTCCAAGTTGTTAAATAAGGCTCAAAAGATAGATAAAAGAGACATGCTACAGGTGGATCGAGGGGGTGAAGGATAGCAGAATTAAAGAAAGCCTCCTGTAATTTACAAAGGTGTTTGGATTCTAGGGTGTTCCTCATACTTTGTGACGTGAACCACAACAAGAAACAGGATTTGTATCATGAGTCAGTAGACATGCATAGAACTGAAACAGACATTTCACTAAACCTCATTAAGTACCTAAATTCCTATTATTTTCATTTTATTCTATTTTATGTTTCAGATACTTGTTATGCTTTAATCTTAGTGTCTACTCTTGAGAGGACCTGATCTGCGATAGTGAATAGTTTTGTCTTGCTCTAGACCTCAAAGGAAATCTTTCAACATTTCATCACTAAATGGGATGTTTGTTATGAGTTTTGTACAGTTTCTTGTCAAATTAAGGAAGTCCTATTCACATTTCAATAAGAGTTTTTAACATAACTGTTAAATTCCATCCGACATCATTGAGGTGATCACTTTTTTCCTTCTATTCAGTTATTAACAGCTTCATTAAATTGTTTTTCTAATGTTAAAAGATAATTTGTATTTAAGAGAAAAGCTTAATCTGGGCATGATGTGCTACATTTTTTATATATTTCTGGATTTGGTTTGCTATTTTTTTGTTTAGAATTCTTTAAAATTTACATATAAAAATGTACTCTATTTGGTGTACAGCTCTATGAGTATTCACAAACGCATACAGTCAAGCAGCCATCACTGTGAGTCAAAAAATACGACAATGTTCAAGTTTCCAACTGCATCATAAACATCATTTTTAAAGGTTCTTTGACTCAATATTCAACTATGTTCCATACTTCAAGTTCCTTTCCATTTTTTCCATTCCCCTTACAATGCACTTGTTGAAGAAATGGGATCATTAATCTTGTAGAGCTTTGTATAAGCTGAATTTTCCTGATTATAGCCCTATCGTTGTTCTTTAACGTCTGTTATTTAACATAATATGTTGTTAAACATATTGTTCTGTCTTTTATATTTTGCTAAATTGAATCTGGAGGCTTAATCAAGTCCAGGCTTGATCTGAGTGAGGACAAAACTAGCTTACATATAGATTTGTGTATTTCATCAGGGTACATGGAATGTTTATTTGCCATTTTTTTGTAAGGTTGTTGGTTTGTTATTTAGCTGCTAAGTCATATCTGACTCTTTTGCTTCTCCATGAGCTGTAGCCTATGAGGCTCCTCTGTCCATGGGATTTTCCAGGCAAGAATACTGGAGTGTGTTGTCATTTCCTTCTCCAGGGGATCTTGCCAACCCAGGAATTGAACCTGCATCTCCTGCATTGGCAGGTTTTGGGTTCTTTACCACCGAGCCCCTAGGGAACGTAATTTTAGCATCTGCCTGCATTACAGGCAGATATTTTACCATCCGAGCCACCCTAGGATTCTATATATAAGTCATAACCAATTCATATATCGAAGCAGGAGACCCAGGTTTGATCCCTGGGTTGGGAATATCCTCTGGAGAAGGGAATGGCAACCCACTCCAGTATTCTTGCCTGGAAAATCCCATGGACAGAGAAACCTGTCTGGCTACAGTCCATGGTGTCACAAACAGTCAGACGACACACGTATTATATAATGATGATGTTCTAGTTCTTTCCTTTTTTCTTTATGCATTAGCTAGATACTTGTCTAAAGAAAAATTGCCTCATCTAATTTTTGGTGACCTTATAAAATGGGACGACATGATAATATGCTGAATTCTTTCCCTTTATTTTCTAGTTTCCAGTGGTCACCTAGATTTTTTTTTCTTTCAGTATCATATTGCACCCAACAGTCTTATACCCCTTTTTTTATGTTTAAACTCATAGCAGAAATTAGTGCAAGTGATACTCAAACTGTACCACTTTTGTCAATAACAACTTACTCAGTTTGGCTTCAAATTTGCTTAGATATGATCCTCCCAGTTGATAGAGTTCTTGTTATCCAGTATAAAAAGATATTCCATAATAATCTTATACTGCCCCAAATTTAGAGGCAGTCATTCTTAAAGGAGATCTAGCTACTCTGAGTATGAGATGTCATTTCAATACTATAATCTCTGAGTCATGATTGTTCCTTGCTATTGATTTACTAGGTTTCCAAGGCATTTTCTGGGAACAGAGCTAGAAAATACACAGACACGTATGTATGTATTTATAAAGGTATTTAATGTATATTCTTGTGTGTATGTGTATGTATATTTATCTCTGTCTAGACATATGGACTTCTCTGGTGGCTCAGATAGTAAAGAATTTCCCTCTATGAGGAAGACTCATAGAGTTTGATCCTTGGGTTGGGAAGATCCCTTGGAGAAGGGAATGACTACCTACTCCAGTTTTCTTGCCTGGAGAATTCCATGGACAGAGGAGCCTGGCAGGCTGCAGGCCATGGGGTTGCAAGGAGTTGGACACGACTGAATAACTAAAACTTTCACTTTTCAGACATCTATCTTATATACCTATTTTGTGTAACAGATATATAAAGGATAGTTTGAATCTCAATATTCTAGGACATAGGGACAATTGCATTAGAATATCATAGAATTACTCATTCAATGAATCCCAAAATACACATACTCAATAGTCTCACAAACAGTCAAATACAAATAATAAATAACAGCAACAAGATGTTTACTGTAAAAAAAAAATCTCAATTTTTTTTTTTTTTTTTTTTTTACTGTTGTTGAGTTTTTCTCTCTGAGAACATATCCCACTAGGATACCAGTCAAATGGTTGGAGTTTTTGAGTCAGTTGTGATAGATCCACTCTGGATGTTCAGCCACCAGTAGACAAGTATTTAATTTCATCTTTCCATATCACTTCTCAATTTTTCAACTATTTGATTCCGAAATTAAACTTATAAAACAAGGCACATTCAAAGACGTCTGGTTTCTAACGTTGTCCCTGCTAGGATATTTCTGTTTTATTCCCCAACTATATTTAATTTCATACACACACATACGTACAAAATTTAGTATTCTCAATTTTCTTAGATAACAGATAGCAGGCTATATGTTCTTCTCTCCTTTATTTTCAGACAACAAGATAGCTTAGAGAACTCCGAAAATTAACATATAGAGACATTCCTCATTGTTTTTCACATCTGTTCAGTACTCCACTGTTGAATAATATATATTTATCCAGTTTCCTATCTGGGGACTGTCGGTCATCTGGGTTGTTTATAGTCTGTTGACATTTCAAATATTCCTGCAAAGAACGCCAAGAGCATGTCTCTTTTTATATTTTTGTCTGTGCATTTTTGTTATCAATTCCTAGAAGTGTAACTGCTGGGTCAAAGGATTAGATACATATATGTAACCTTAGTAATTATCATCTTTGCCAGGACTGGGATAAGGGGAATGAGGCACCAAAGATGCAAAATTTGAAGGGCGCTTGCTCACAAGATCTTAGGCCTGCCGTGAGAGTCGCTGCCTCCTGGACTTCTGTGCCCTGAGCCCCTTACTTCAAGTCTGAGCCTTGAAACTGATGCCCATGTAGTTAGTCGGTGGCAGAGCAAGAACAGGACTTCCCTGGCGGCTCAGACAGTAAAGAATCCGCGTGCAGTGCAGGAGAGCAGGGTTTGATCTCTGGGTTGGGAAGATCCTCTGGAGTAGGAAATGGCAGTCCACTCCAGGATTCTTGCCTGGGAGATCCCATGGACAGAGGAGCCTGGTGGGCTACACAGCCCATGGGGGGTCTCACAGAGTCACACACAGGTGAGCTAGAACTCAGCTCTCCAGTGCTCGCCTGGGACCCAGCCCCCTGCCCACCACAGACTCATATCAGGCTGCCTTTACTTCAGCCACTGCTCTAAGGAATCACTCTCAAGACTGAGATAGGCTTGGGAAGACCTTGAGCATCAGCTCATGCCAGACATGGAATGATAACCAGCAAGAGCCCACCCAGTGAGACCTCATCCACAATAAGATAATCACACTGTTCAGATGAGAACATGTTTACAGGGTGAATCAACAGGTGAACAAGGGAAATGATTAGCCTTCATCACGAAAATCAAGAAGCTTCCTTTAACTGTAAATGAAATTATTAAAAATAAAGCCATTATCAGCACACGGTGACTTCACTAATTTATCAGACTCTCCTCCTATTGATTGAAAAGCATGGAAAATCCTCCAAGAAATGAAATAGTTCCACTTTTTAAGACAGTATGTGTTAAGAATTTGAAAAAAAGCGTTCCCCATTTCCTTAAGAATACTCTAAAACCTCAGGTTTTCAATAAAACAGGTAGACCTAAAAATTCTTATTTACCCCAAAGAACTGAAAACTTATGTTCACATACACACAAAAACTGTATTTCATGTTTATAGCATCTTTTTTTCCTAATCAGAAAAAGCCTGGAAAAACCAAAATGTCTTTCAATGAGTGAACTGATAAATAAATTATGGTGTGTAAATACCCTGGACTACTACACAAGCACAAAAAGGCGTGAACTATCGAGATACATATATATATAAATCATTGTCGTCATCCAATCACTAAGTCCTGTCTGACTCTTTGTGACCCCCATGGACTGCAGCATGCCAGCTTTCCCTGTCCTTCACTATCTCCTGGAGTTTGTGCAAACTCATGTCCATTGAGGCAGAGATGTTATCTAAACATCTCATACTTTGTGGTTCTCTTTCCCTGCTCTCAGTTTTTCCCAGAATCATGGTTTTTTTCCAATGAGTCAACTCTTTGCAACAGGTGGCTAAAGTACTGGAGCTTCCACTTCAGCATCGAATACTCAGGACTGATTTCCTTTAGGACTGACTGGTTTGATCTCCTTGCAGTCCAAGAGACTCGCAAGCATCTTCTCCAGCATCACAATTCAAAAGCATCAATCCTTCAGCGCTCAGACTTCTTGATGGTTCAACTCTTATATCCATGTGTGACTACTGGAAAAACCATAATTTTCACTAGATTTTTGTCGGCAAAGTGATGTCTCTGCTTTTTAGCATGCTGTCTAGGTTGGTCATAGCTTTTCTTCCAAGGAGGAAACATCTTTTAATTTCATGGCTGCAGCCACCATCCACAGTGATTTTGGAGCCCAAGAAAATATAGTCTGTCACTGTTTCTACTTTTTCCCCATCTATTTATCATGAAGTGATGGGACCAGATGGCATAGTCTTAGTTTCTTGACAGTTGAGTTTAAGCCAACTTTTTCACTCTCCTCTTTCACCCTCAAGACTCTTTAGTTCCTCTTCTCTTTCTGCCATTAGAATGATGTCATCTGTGTATCTGAGGCTGTTAATATTCCTCCCAACAATCTTGATTCCAGCTTGGGAGTCATACAGCCCAGCATTTCACACGATGTACTCTGCATATAAGTTAAATAAGCAGGGTAGCAAAATACACCCTTGAGATACTCCTTTCTCAATTTTGAACCAGTCCGTTGTTCCATGTCTGGTTCTAACTGTTGTTTCTTGAC
The DNA here is from genome assembly GCA_006410935.1 of Redunca redunca. NCBI lineage: Eukaryota > Metazoa > Chordata > Mammalia > Artiodactyla > Bovidae > Redunca > Redunca redunca. Next base: position 377,615 of record SJYQ01003076.1, read on the forward strand.
CTGTATACAGGCTTCTCAGGAGGCAAATAAGTGGTCTGATATTCCCATCTCTTTAAGAAATTCCCACAGTTTGTTGTGATCGACACAGTCAAAGGCTTTAGCCTAGTCACTGAAGCAAATTTATTTTTAAACTCTCCTTGATTTTTCTATGATCCAGCAGATATTGGCAATGTAACGGGTGAATCTCAAATGCATGATACTGAATGAAGGAAATCTAACTCAGAAGACTATATGCTATAGGATTTCATTTATATGATATTGTAAAAAAAAAAAAAAGAAAAAGAAAGAAAAGGCAAAATTAGAAGGGGAAAAACAAACCAGTGTTTCCAGGGTTGGAGGTTGGTGGGGCGGGTGACAACAAAGAGAGCCATGGGTAATTTCTGAGGTGATAGAAGTATTTTATATTTTATATCTTGTTTGTCCCAATGGTTCCTGAATTGTACGCTTTGTCAAAATTCATTGAATTGCACACTAAATAGAGTAAAGTTTATTCTGATATACATGTTGATAAGTTTTTCCATATAAAATATGTTTTCTCTTTGTAATCCTAAGTATTTAATTATATGCCTATAAAGCATCTAAAATTATTCTGAGAATGAGCATTTAAGCTTCTTCATTAGACTGTCAAAGGGAATATTTGGGGAAAAAAATTAAGAGCTTCTGTCGGGTGAGGTGTTCCTCTTCACTTCTGCCTCTGGTGGATTTGAGCTCCCATCCTGTCAACCCCAAGTGGAGTCCGAAAGCTCTGCTCACTTCTCAGCTGCTTGTTAGGGATGCACAGGCAGGAGACAAGATCTCAGTATGAGTGTGTGTGTGTGTGTGTGTGTGTGTGTGACAGAGAGGAGTTTCTCTGACCCCTGTCATGTAGTGACCTAACTCAGTGCTAACCTGCCTCCCGTCTGCTCACAGAGCTCTGCCTCCTGCTTGCTTCCCTCCTGAAGCCTAGGAAGATATCCATGAGCAGAGCATTCTGTTCCACACTTTAAAACATTGTTTCTATTCTGGTTTCCTCAGTGTGTATGCCCAGCAGTGGGATTGCTGGGTCATAATGCAGTTCTATTTGCAATTTTTTAAGGAATCTCCACACTGTTCTCCATAGTGGCTGTACTAGTTTGCATATGACCCAGTAATCCCACTGCTGGGCATACACACTGAGGAAACCAGAATAGAAAGAGACACATGTACCCCAATGTTCATTGCAGCACTGTTTATAATAGCCAGGACATGGAAACAACCTAGATGTCCATCAGCAGATGAATGGATAAGAAAGCTGTGGTACATATTCACAATGGAGTATTACTCAGCCATTAAAAAGAATACATTTGAGTCAGTTCTAAGGAGATGGATGGAACTGGAGCTGATTATACAGAGTGAAGTAAGCCAGAAAGAAAAGCACCAATACAGTATACTAACGCATATATATGGAATTTCGAAAGAAGGTGATGATGACCCTGTATGTGAGACAACAAAAGAGACTCAGATGTATAGAGCAGACTTTTGGACTCTGGGGGAGAGGGAGAGGGTGAGATGAGATAGGAGAATGGCATTGAAACATGTATAGTATCATGTAAGAAACGAATCGGCAGTCTATGTTCGATGCAGGATACAGGATGCTTGGGGCTGGTGCAGGGGGATGACCTAGAGAGATGTTATGGGGTGGAAGGTGGGAGGGGGTTCATGTTTGGGAACGCATGTACACCCGTGGTGGATTCATGTCAATGTATGGCAAAACAAATACAGTATTGTAAAGTAAAATAAAGTTAAAATAAAAATTAAAAAAAAATAAAACATTGTTTATTTATGTGGCCATGTCAGGTCTTAGTTGAGACACACATGCTCTTTCGTTGTCACGCTCAGATTCTCTGGCTGTGGGTCCTAGGCCTGTGCATGCAGGGAGAGTAGCTCTGAGGCATGTGGGATCTTAGTTCCCTGGCCAGGGGTCAAACCCAAGTCCCCTGTGTTGCAAGGAAGAATCTCAACCACTGGACCACCAGGGAAACCCATGTTCTACACTTTCTGCTTGTATTTTCAGCCAGGGACTTTGGTCCAGGAAGCTTCCCTATCTTGTTTGGTCTTTGATGTTATCAAGACAAATCTTTCGGCATGTTCTCAACTTTTTTATTTGTTGCTAGTGAAAGAATTAGTTTGAAACATCTAGTCTGTCACTGTATAACCATGTTTAAAGAAACAGGAGCTTATCTAGTGTTCTTCTCTTGAGTTACTGCATAATATTTTATCTAAGTGCATTCTTCATAGGAGCAAGGCTGTATCATGCTTACTTTTAAATGAATGGGCACCAATGATAGAAAAGGCAATGACCTTCCTGATGGATTAAATCTCAGGTTTAATGATATGGTTCTGAATATTCATCCAATTTCCTTTCTATTTGATGTTTCAGTTCAGTTCAGTACAGTCTCTCGTCATGTCCAACTGTTTGTGACCCCATGGACTGCAGCATGCCAGGCTTCCCTGTGCATCACCAACTCCGGGAGCTTACTCAAACTCATGTCCATCAAGTTGGTGATGCCATCCCACCATCTCATCTTCTGTCATTCCCTTTTCCTCCTGCCTTCAATCTTTCCTAGCATCAGGGTCTTTTCAAATGAGTCAGTTCCTCCCATCAGGTGGCCACAATATTGGAGTTTCAGCTCCAGCATCAGTCCTTCCAATGAATATTCAGGACTGATTTCCTTTAGGATTGACTGGTTGGATCTCCTTGCAGTCTGAGGGACTCTCAAGAGTCTTCTCCAACACTACAGTTCAAAAGTATCAGTTCTTCAGCACTCAGCATTCTTTATAGTCCAAATCTCACATCCATACGTAACTACTGGAAAAACCATAGCTTTGACTAGATCAACTTTTGTCAGCAAAGTAATGTCTCTGCTTTTAATATGCTGTCTAAGTTGGTCATAGCTTTTCTTCCAAGGAGCAAGCGTCTTTTGATTTCATGGCTGCAGTCACCATCTGCAGTGATTTTGGAGCCCAAGAAAATAAAGTCTGTCAGTGTTTCCATTGTTTCCCCATCTATTTGCCATGAAATAATGGGACCAGATGTCATGATCTTAGGTTTTTGGATGTTCAGTTTTAAGGCAGCTTTTTCACTCTCCTCTTTCACTTTCATCAAGAGGCTCTTCAGTTCCTCTTTCTACCATGAGAGTGGTGTCATCTGAGTATCTGAGGTTATTGATATTTCTCCCTGCAATCATAATTTGGGCTTGTGTTTCATCCAGTTCATTTCGCATGATGTGATCTGCATATCAGTTAAATAATCAAGGTGACCTTGATATACTCCTTTCCCAATCTGGAACCATTGGGAAAGTCCATTGGTTCCATTGTTCCATGTCCGGTTCTAACTGTTGCTTCTTGACCAGCATACAGGTTTCTCAGGAGGCAAGTCAGGTGGTCTGGTATTCCCATCTCTTGAAGAATTTTCCAGTTTGTTGTGATTGGGAGCAGGAGGAAAAGGGGACAAGAGAGGATGCGATGGCTGGATGGCATCACTGACTCAATGGACGTGAGTTTGGGTGAACTCCATGAGTTGGTGATGGACAGGGAGGCCTGGCATGCTGCAATTCATGGGGTCGCAAACAGTCAGACATGACTGAGCGACTGAACTGAACTGAAACTGAACTGATATAGTCAAAGGCTTTGGCATAATCAATAAAGAAGTAGATATTAATTATTGGAATTATCTTATTTTTCCTGTGATCCAGTGGATGTTGGCAATTTGATCTCTGGTTCCTCTGCCTTTTCTAAATCCAGCTTGAACATCTGGAAGATCATGGTTCACGTACCATTGAAGTCTGGCTTGGAGAATTTTGAACATTACTTGGCTAGCGTGTAAGACGAGTGCAGTTGTGCAGTCGTTTGAACATTCTCTGGCATTGCCTTTCTTTGGGATTGGAATTGAAAACTGACCTTTCCCAGTCCTGTAGCCACTGCTGAGTTTTCCAAATTTGTTGGCATATTGAGTGCAGCACTTTCACAGCATCATTTTTAGAATTTGAAATAGCTCAACTCGAATTCCCTCTCTTCCACTAGCTTTTTTCATAGTGATGCTTCCTAAGGCCCACTTGACTTTGTATTTCAGGATGTCTGGCTCTAGGTGAGTGATCACACCATCATGGTTATCTGGGTCATGAAGATCTTTTTTGTATAGTTCTGTGTATTCTTGCCACCTCTTCTTAATAGCTTCTGTTTCTGTTGCTGCTGCTGCTGCTAAGTCGCTTCAGTCGTGTCCAACTCTGTGCGACCCCATAGATGGCCTACCAGGCTCCTCTGTCCCTGGGATTCTCCAGGCAAGAGTACTGGAGTGGGGTGCCATTGCTTCTGTTAGGTCCATACTATTTCTGTCCTTTACTGTGCCCATCTTTGCATGAAATGTTCCCTTGTTATCTCTAATTTTCTTGAAGAGATCTCTGGTCTTTCCCATTCTAGTGTTTTCCTCCATTTCTTTGTATTGATCACTGAGGAAGCCTTTCTTATCTCTCCTTGCTATTCTTTGGAACACTGCATTCAAATGGGTATATCTTTCCTTTTCTCCATTGCCTTGAGCTTCTCTTCTTTTCTAAGCTACAGGTAAGGGTTCCTTAGAAAACAGTTTTGCCTTTTTTGATCAAAACAACCATTTGATGTTTCAGTCCTGACTAGATACCGTGAGCCTTTAGAATTAAAAAAAAAATAGATTATGGTTACGAATTTAAGATTGATTTCCTATAGGACTGACTGGTTTGATCTCCCTTCAGTCCAAGGGACCACAGTTTGAAAGCATTGATTCTTTGGCATTTAGCCTTCTTTATGGTCCAAATCTCACATCCATACATGACTACTGGAAAAACCATAGCTTTGGCTAGACAGCTTTGTCAGCAAAGTGATGCCTCTGCTTTTTAATATGCTGTCTAGGTTTGTCATAGGTTCTTGTTGTTATTGTTGTTGTTTTGCCCAAGGAGCAAACATCTTTTAATTTCATGGCTGCAGCCATTTTCTGCAGTGACTTTGGAGCCCAAGAAAATCAAATCTGACACTATTTCTACTTTTTCCGCATCTATCTGTCATGAAGTGATAGGACTGGATGTGATAGGACTAACATATTCTTAGTTTTTTGAATTTTGAATATTAAGGCAGCTTTTTCACTCTCCTCTTTCACTTTCATCGAGAGGGTCTTTAGTTCATCTTCACTTTCTGCCATTAGGGTGATGTCATCTGCATATCTGAGGTTATTGATATTTCTCCTGGCAATCTTTCTACCAGCTTGAGCTTCATCCAGCCTGGCAGGCATTTCACATGATGTACTCTGCATATAAGTTAAATAAGCAGGGTGACAATATACAGCCGTGATGTACTCCTTTCCCAATTTTGAACCTGTCCATTGTTATATGTCTGGTTCCAACTATTGCTTCTTGACCTGCATACAGGTTTCTCAGGAGGCAGGTAAGGTGGTCTGATATTCCTATCTCTTGAAGAATTTTCCACGGTTTATTGTCATCCACACAATCAAAGGCTTTAGCCTAGTCAATGAAGCAGAAATATATGTTTTTCTGAAATTCCTTTGCTTTTTCTATGATCCAGTGAATGCTGGCATTTTGATCTGGTTTCAGTTCCATCTCTAAATCCATCTTGTATATGTGGAAGTTCTCGGTTCACGTAGTGTTGAATCTTAGCTTGCAGGATATTAAGCATGACCTTGCTAGCTTGTGAAATGATTGCAATCATGCAGTAGTGTGAACATCTTTGGCATTGCCCTTCTTTGAGATTGGAATGAAAACGGACCTTTTCTGGTCCTATGGTCACTGCTGAGTTTTTCGAATTTGCTGGCATATTGAGTGCAGCACTTGAACAGCATCATCTTTTAGGATCTGAAATAACTCAGCTGGAATTCCATAACCTGCACTAGCTTTGTTCATAGTAATGCTTCCTAAGGAACACTTGACTTCACACTCCAGAATGTCTGGCTCTAGGTGAGTGACCACACCACTGTGGTTTCCAGGTCATTAAGACTTTTTGTTTTGTTTTGTATAGTTCTATGTATTACTGCTACCTCTTCTTAATATCTTAATGAGTCAAAGGAAATCAGGAAAAAGGAAACTAAAGCCCATAACTAGCCAGGAATCTCAAGGAGACGGAGTTTTAATCACATTTTGAAGGAGATCAGTCTAGCTGTCAGTTACCCAAAGACAGCATTATCTCTGCTGTAGGTGACTCTGAGCTTTTCATCACCCAGGTGCTCTGTCCCAAGCTGCACACACACTTCTTAGAGAGGTTTGAGAGGATATTCTGTATCATGAGGTACACTGGACCAGTGCTCTCAAGGGACCCTTTCAACTCTAAGAATTTGTGAGCTTCTCATCCTGGAATGCTTGATTTTTTTAAAATTGTCTTATCTAAAGTAATCTAATTAAATTGTAGATAATATCAGATTTCTTTATTTCCTTTCAAGTGCAAAGGTAAGTGAACCATACTACTTAATTCTTAGTATATTATTTCTGCTGGCCTGTGTAAAGCTCTCCTCTCATTTGTTTATTAGTTCAATTATTTAGCCATGTCCTCTTCTTTTCATGCAGACTGCTATCATTTCTCTCACCCACATTAGACAAAATTCTAATGTATTCACTATATGTCTTTCCATTCATATGAAAAACAGTATCCTTGAAAAATAGGCATTTGTTTTGCAAAATGTACGCTGTTGCTTTACATGCATACATTTTCAATTTACACTAATGATACAGTACAATGGATCTCATCCTGTTTCTTTATTCACTAAGCACTGTCTCTTTACTCTGTTTGGGGTTCATTGTGATCACATCATATTTGACCTAGTCGCTTTCTGCCTCCATAAATAAAAGGACGCTTATCTATGCCCTTACTTACTGGTAAGTACGGGTTTTGGCTGGTGTATTAGTCAAGGTTCCCTGAAAAACAGAACCCATAGGATGAGCGTGTGTGTGTGTGTGTGTGTGTGTGTGTGTGTGTGTTAGTATATCAAGAAATTTACAGTAAGGAATTGGTTGGCATGATTATGGATGCTGAAAAGTTCCAAGTTCTGCAGGGGGAGTCACAGACTGGAGACCTGGGAGAGATGATGGCATTGCCTCAAGGTTCAGGAGGAGCTGTTCAAATCTAGTCCAAAGGCAAGAAAAAAACTGGATGTTCCAGTTTGGAGACTGACAGATAAGAAAAGTTCCATTTTACTGAGGAAGGGTTAGTCTTTTTGTCCTATCCAAGCCTTCATATGATTAGACAAAGCCCACACATATTGTGGAGTGCAGTCTATCAATTTAAATGTTAATCTCATCCAAAAAGACCCTCACAAACACAACCAGAATGCTTGACAAATATCTGGGCATCCCATAGCCCAGTCAAACTGACATGTAAAATCAACTCTCACAGCAGGTAGAGCCAGGAGTGTAAATGCTAGGTCATGAAGTATATTTCCCCTGAATTTGATTAGGTACTGACAACTTACTCTCCTGGGTGGTAGCCTTAGTCTACTCCCATTCACAGTGAATCAGGGTTCTTACTCCCAGGGTTCTTAATCCCTGGCAACACTTGGCATCATCCAGCTTTCTAATTTTCCAGTCTACATGGTTTAAAGAGATATCCCATTGTTGTTTTAATTTGCATTTTTCATATTACTAATGAGTTTGAACAGCTTGTCATATGCATGCTGTCTGGTTTCCTCTTCTCTAATTGTTGTTTTAATATGTTTAAATCTCTAATGTGTCTAAATTATCCCTCTTTCATTTGGTATTTATTTGTACTTTCTGATTTTTCTTGTTTAGTCTTGCCTGAGGTCTATCTTGTTAATCTTCTCAAAGAACAAATGTTGGGCTTTTAAAATCTTTTCTATTGCCTTTGTGTTTTATTTCCAAATTCCCCTCATCTAATATTCCTCTTTTTCATCCTCCTTGAGAAGAGTGATGTTGGTTTATTCTACACAAGATCCCCCTGAAAGCACAGCAGAGTATGACATATATTACAGATACAATGTGTTTGTCAAATGACTGAATTAAAGAGCAAATACATCATCTTTGAAGTATATTGACTTATTCTATTTTTACATTGAGTTTTCTGCAGAGAAATGAGGATAGAATGACACAGGAATGACCAAAGCAGAGAATAGGAAGACTTCCCTGGTGGCTCAGATGGTAAAGTGTCTGTCTACAATGCGGGAGACCCAGGTTCGATCCCTGGGTCAGGAAGATCCTTTGGAGAAGGAAATGGCAATCCACTCCAGTACTATTGCCTGGAAAATCCCATGGGCAGAGGAGCTTGGTAGGCTACAGTCCATGGGGTTGCAAAGAGTCGGATACGACTGAGCGACTTCACTTTCACTTTCTTTCAGGGGGACCTACAGCTTATATTTAACTTGACTCTCTGTCACAGTTTGATTTTATTATCAAATGCAAACAGGCTTAAGAATGTGGGGAACAAGGTAGGCAACTATCTCTCCAGATATTATACCTGTGGACCAGCATACAGAATTTTTAATGAAACTATGTTTTTAGAGTAGTTTGGGTTCATAACACAATTGACGAGAAGATATCAAATTGTCCTACACATCTCCTACCCCACACATTCATAGCCTCTCCCCCCAACCATTATCTATCAGTATCTCCCACCAGAGTCATACATTTGTTGTAATTATTGAATCTAAATTGACACATCATTATCACACGAAGTCCACAGTTTAGAGTTCACACATGGTGTACATTTTATGGATTTGGACAATAGTATAATTATATATATATCTCATTATGGTATCATAAAGAAGAGTTTCACTGCCCTAAAACTCTTCCGTTTTGTATATTCATTCCTCCTTCCCCACAACCCTTAGCAAGCAAACACTGATATTTTTACTATCCATATAGCTTTAGAATCATATAGTAAGAAGTCTTTTTAGACTGGCTTATTTCAATTAGAAATATGCATTTAAGAGTTATCTGTACTTTTAAAAATATATGTTAATTTATTTTTGCTTGTGCCGGGTCTTTGTTGCTGTGTGTGGTCTTTCTCTAGCTGCAGTGCAGGGGCTTCTCATTGCAGGGGCTGCCGTTGTCGCAGAGAACAGGCTCTGTGGCACACAGGCTTCAGTAGTGGCCACACATGGGCCCAATAGTTGGAGCTCTTGGGCTGTGGAGCACAGGCTCAACAGCTGTGGAGCACGGGCTTAGTTGCTCCACAGCATGAGGGATCTTCCCAGATCAGGGATTGGACATGTGTCCCCTGCGTTGGCAGGCAGAGTCTTATCCATTGTTCCACCAGGGAAGTCATCTCTGTACTTTCTGTGGCTTGGTAATTATTTGGTTTTAAGCACTGAATAATATTCCACTGTGTGGATATACCATGGTTTATCTACTCACTTAAACTGAAGGACATCTAAGTTTTGGTAATGAATAAAGCTGCTGTAGACATCCATGTGCAAGTTTGTGTGTGGACATAAATTTTTGCCTTCTTTGGGTACCAAGGAGTACAACTGCTGGCTCATACAGTCAGAGAGTGTTTAGTCTTTAAGACACTGATGAACTGTCTTCCAGTGTGGTTGTACCATTTTGCATTCCCACGAGCAACGAATGAGAGTTCTTCTTGTTCCATATCTTTGACAGTAAATGCTCTCAGTATTTTGGAGTCTGGTCATTCTGACAAGTGTATGAGAGGGTTGGTCATTGTAACATCCAACGGCTGGTTGGATGGCATCACCGACTCAATGGACATGAGTTTGCGCAAACTCCAGGAGATAGTGAAGGACAGGGAGGCCTGGCGTGCTGCAGTCCAAGGGATCTCAAAGAATCGGACGTGACTCAGTGCCTCAACAACAACAAACAAGTGTGCAGTGGTGCCTCATTCTTTTAATTGCAATCGCTCTCATGATGCAGAACATCTTTCCAAATGCTCTTTACCGTTTGTATATCAGTTTAACAAATTTGAAAGAGGCACTTCTTTGCCACTTAAAAAATTCACTCATCAGGAATTGCTGTTTTTGAAGCGCAGTCTATATCTTATATAGTCCTTAAAGCATGGCTAGTTTTCAAAGTCAATTGGACAGAATAATTAGCTCCATGTTTACATCATCCAAATTTGACCTATTTCAGCAAAAGCAGGATTTATTTTAGAATTCATCACATTTAAAGCACTCAAAACATCAACTGTGAAATCATTCAAGCCTTGCTGCTTCTAGACCTGTGAGCACTCTTACAGTCACCTCAGAAGGAGAAGTATTGGCTATAGGAACCAATAAACAGCCATTCCCATAACTGAGATGTTAATTTTTGGGAGTCATAATAATTGTTCCACTTTAAAAACTTGGGGAATCAAATGAAATTTGGGAAAATTTTGATAATTTGAACACAGTTGCTATAGCAATTTATCAATGCTATAACAAACCCATCCCTACTTACCTAAGCAGTATATAAAACTTGGCATTTTTCTTTCTAAATTAATAGGATGGTACATCCCTTCAAGCTGGGATCCAAAGAGAAAATGCAAAGATGATTCAGTAAAAGATAAAAAACTGCAAAGCATCTTCCCCATATGGGGGTAACACAACAAGGCACCATCTCCCAGGGAAGGCATTTTTTTTTTTAAATATTGCCAACCAGTGTGAATGCCTATCTCAGACCTCCTAAGTTTAATGAAAAACTGCTAATACCTCACTTCATCTCTTGTTCTTTATCTGACAGTCATTGAAAGAGAAAATGTATTGACCATCATCAATCCCCCACAACACAAACACTCTCTCTCTCTCTCTCTCTCTCACACACACACACACACACACACACCCTGATCAAGGGAAAGTGGTTGGGGCTATACTGAGAGTCAGCCGTGACGCTTAATAATTAACCACAGTAAGTGAAATACTTGTGGTTCTGGTATCAGGAAATCTAGCTTCCCATGCTGACATCCTCAGCAAAAAACTAGCTTGTGATTGCTTCGCATCAACTGTGCTCTTTAAATCAGCTGGACCCATGACAATGTGAAGGCAAGAGAACAGAGCGCTCTGGCAGCCCAGACAACGTGCTGCCCATGGCTCTGACCTGATCCATGATCGATGTCCAGAGGTTTAGTTTTTGAAGACCAATATCCATTTTGTCACTGATAGTGATAAAATTAATCTCAGGTTGACATGCATTTTGAATTGTAATTTTTTATTTAGGTGTATTTTGTCCAGGCAAGAATAGTGGAGTGGGTTGCCATTTCCTTCTCCAGGTGATCTCCTCAACCCAGGGATTGAACCCACGTCTCCTGCATTTGCAAGTAGATTCTTTACCACTGAGCCACCGAAGAAGCCCAGGGACAACTTTAGGGTATTCCAAAATCGACCACAAAGAAAGAAAGTGCTAAATATTCTTTATCTTAGAAGAGTAATGCAAAATCAAGAAAGATGGAAACCATCCAAAGGACAATATTATCATGAACATCCATTTAAAAAATAAAAAATGTGGTACAACACAGCATATTTGCACAGTTATTGGACAATGGGAATGGGGATGCAGTTATATTCTGCTATGTATGGTCTGTGCTGCACATAAAATTGCCTACTCAGGTGCTTAATAAAATCTCAAGTTCTTCTAAGTGAACCACAGGTCAGCCTACTTATTTATATGCAAAGTCAGAGAGTGAGTAGGGACACCCACATCTGTGCTATGTCATAGACCACCAACACAATACTGATATTAAATAAAGATGACAAAAACAATAAGTCCAAAATACTGCTCTCTGCAGTACAATTTGGCAGCCTTATGAGAAGACCCATAGTCTTTGGTGACCCATATTCAAAAAAGGACTCCTCAGGAATGTTATGTTGTCCTGGGGACAGAGGGAAGCTCTACCGTGACACTGAGTGTGCTGATGACCAGGACATTTGCTCTCTTCTGCTCTCACAGCAATCAAGCAAGGAGAATAGAAACTTCGACATTTAAAACATGCAATGTATTTGAAGTTATAGTTCATCTACTGATACTTTTTTTATTTTATACTAAGAATGTTGGACTTCCCTAGTAGCTCAGCAGTTAAAAAAAAAAAAAAAAATTGCCTGCAATGCAAGAGATTCGAAGGAGACAAAGGTTTGAACCCTGGGTCAGGAAGATCTGCTAGAGAAGGAAATGGTAACTCACTCCAGTATTCTTGCCTAGGAAATCCCATGGACAAAGGAACCTGGCAGGCTACAGTCCATGGCATTGCAAAAGAGTTGGACATAACTTAGTGACTAAAGAACAATAGAAATGTTAGTGAGGATTTATATTTTCCCCATTTTGTAGATGTTTCTAAGACTTCTAAGAAAGAAACATTTCCACAAAGATGATCCATCTAAGCTAGTGACCTGGGGACCCCAAAGGTAAGAGTGACATTAAGAGGCAGAGATTTTAAAGACAGAAAACTATACAAAGAAGTTCCAGAACTAGGAGTCCAAAGTAAGAGAAACACTTATTATTAAGAATACTGAATACCAGATATAGAACTGCCATATGATCCAGCAGTCCCACGCCTGGGCATATACTGGAGAAAACATAATTCAAAAAGATACATGCACCCCCATGTTCATTGCAGAACTATTTGCAATAACCAAGACATGGAAGGAAATGGCATGTACCTAAATGTCCATCCACGGAGGAGTGGACAAAGAAGCTGTGGTACATAAATGCGATGGACTATTACTCAGCCATAAAAAAGAATGAAGTAATGCCATTTGCAGCAACATGGATAGACCTACTGATTGTCATACTGAGTGAAGTAAATCAGACAGAAAAAGGCAAATATCCTATGACATCACTTACATGTGGAATCAAAAAAAAAATGGTACAAATGAACTTATTTACAAAACAGAAATACAGTCACAGATATCGAAAACAAACCTATGGTTACCAGGTGGGAAAGGGAAGGAGAGATAAATTAGGAGATTGGGATTGACATATATACACTACTATATATAAAACAAATAGCTAATAGAAACCTAGTGTATAGCACAGAGAACAGTACTCAATACTACGTAATCCCATATATGGGAAATGAATCTAAAACAGAGTGGATATATATATCAGTTAAGTTCAGTCACTCAGTCATGTCTGACTCTTTGTGACCCCATGGACTACAGTACACCAGGCTTCCCTGCCCATCACCAACTCCTGGAGCTTGTGCAAACTCATGTTCATCGAGCAGGCGATGCCATCCAAACATCTCATCCTCTGTCATTCCCTTCTCCTCTTGCCTTCAATCATTTCCAGCATCAGGGTCTTTTCCAAGGAATGTTCTTCAATCAGGTGGCCAAAGTATTGGAGCTTCAGCTATAGCATCAGTCCTTCCAATGAATACTCAGGATTGATTTTCTTTAGGATTGACTGGTTTGATTTCCTTGCAGTCCAAGGGACTCTCAAGAGTCTTCTCCAACAGTTCAAAAGCATCAATTCTTTGGTGCTCAGCTTTCTTGATAGTTCAACTCTCACATCCATAGATGACTACTGGAAAAAATCATGCTTTGAGTAGACTGACCTTTGTCAGTAAAGTAATGTCTCTGCTTCTTAGTATGTTGTCTAGGTTGGTCATAGCTTTTCTTCCAAGGAGCAAGCGTCTTTTGATTTCATGGCTACAGTCACCATCTGTGGTGATTCTGGAGCCCTGAAAAATAAAATCTGTCACTGTTTCCAGTGTTTCCCCATCTATTTGCCATGAAGATCGAGTGCCATGATCTTAGTTTTTGGAATAATGAGTTTTAAGCCAATTTTTTCACTCTCCTCTTTTACTTTCATCAAGAGGCTCTTTAGTTCTTCTTCGTTTTCTGCCATAAGGCTGGTGTCATCTGCATATCTGAGGTTATTGATATTTCTCCCAGCAATCTTGATTTCAGATTGTGCTTCATCCAGCCCAGCATTTCTCATGATGTACTCTGCATATAAGTTAAATGAGCAGGGTCACAATATACAGCCTTGACATACTCCTTTCCCAATTTGGAACCAGTCTGTTGTTCCATGTCCAGTTCTAACTGTTGCTCCTTGACTTGCATACAGATTTCTCAGGAGGCAGATAAGGTAGTCTGGTATTCCCATCTCTTTAAGAATTTTCCATAGTTTGTTGTGACGCACACAGTCAAAGGCTTTGGCATAATCAATAAAGAAGAAGTAGATCTTTTTTCTGGAACCCTCTTGATTTTTTGATAATTCACAAGATGTTGGCAATTTGATCTCTGGTTCCTCTACCTTTTCTAAAACCACCTTGAACATCTGGAAGTTCATGGTTCATGTACTGTTGAAGCCTGGCATAGAGAATTTTAAGCATTACTTTGCTAGCGTTTGAGATGAGTGCAATTATGTGGTAGTTTGAGCATTCTTTGGCATTGCCTTTCTTTGGGATTGGAATGAAAACTGACCTTTTTCCAGTCCTGTGGCCACTGCTGAGTTTTCCAAATTTGCTGGCATATTGAGTACAGCACTTTCACAGCATCATCTTTTAGGATTTGAAATATCTCAACTCGAATTCCCTCACATCCACTAGCTTTGTTCATAGTGATGCTTCTTAAGGCCCACTTGACTTCACATTCCAGGATGTCTGGCTCTGGTTGAGTGATCATACCATCGTGGTTATCTGGGTCATGAAGATCTTTTTTGTATAGCTCTTCTGTGTATTCTTGCCACCTCTTCTTAATATCTTCTGCTTCTGTTAGGTCCAGATCATTTCTGTCCTTTATCGAGCCCATCTTTGCATGAAATGTTCCCTTGGTATATCTAATTTTCTTGAAGAGATCTTTAGTCTTTCCCATTCTGTTGCTTTCCTCTATTTCTTTGCATTGATCACTGAGGAAGACTTTCTTATCTCTCCTTGCTGTTCTTTGGAACTCTGCATTCAGATGAGTTTATCTTTCCTTTTCTCCTTTGCCTCCTCTTATTCACTTTGCTGTACACCTGAAACTAGGAAAACAGGGTAAATCAACTACACTCCAGTAAAAATTTAACTAAATAGATAAAAATATTGAGTAGAGGCCCTGTCCCCAAACACTCAAGCGGTAAAGAATTTGCTTGCAATGCAGGAGACATAGGAGATGCAGGTTCTATCCTTGAATCAGGAAAATCCCATGGAGCGGGGCATGGCTACTCACCCCAGTATTCTTGCCTGGAAAATTTCACAGAGGAGCCTGGAGTCGCAAAGAGTTGGACTCTACTGAGCCTGCACGCATGCACTGAGTAGAGTATTCTGTAGGCTTCTGATTGCCAGATGTACTGATTATAAAAATAATGAGTATCAGAAATCTCAGTATCACAAATACTAAAAGATGGAAACAAAGAGTATCTGTGTTGAGAGTGTTCTTCAAAAGTCCTTCCCACCCACAAGAACTTGTACACAGGTTAAAATCAACAAAGTACTTGTGAGTCTTCCTGAATAATGTGAAATACCTTGCTAATCATTATCATGGAAATCAAAGAACCTTGCTTCTCCTTAACCTTCTACTAAATCCTCTTCTTTGTCACATCTCTTGTGGTGATACTGACCACCTGGTTTTCTGAACGAAAGCCTCTTTCAGTGGATGGCCTGCAGTGTTTCTCAAGAACAGCTTAAAAGCTGAAACACTCCCTCTTATTTTCCTATTCGCTGATCTGTCAATCTTTCAAAGAGGCTCTCCTGTTTCCAAGATGAATAAAAATAAAAACCAAGATGCATATTGTTAAAAATAATAATCAATTTTCTCATTTGAGAGAATCCATGACCCAGGTTATGGAGAAAGGGAATGAGCAGTTTGAAATCTTAGCGAATTCTTGGGTGATTTGCCCCATGAGGTGCCCAAGTGTCTCTAATCCAGGAGGGCAGGTGGGAGAATGAGAAAAACAGCAGGGTCTAGAGCCTTGAGCATTGGAGATTTTGCTCTTCCTGATAATTTTGCTCATTTGACTTGTGTGTTCCATTTTGTGATGTTGCGGCTCCGGTGTCCTTGAACAATGTCTTCTTCGGTCCTTTTGTACGTTGGATAAGTGACTGATAATCTGAACTGATGAAGTACAAATAATATTTCAGCACCGGCAAGTTAAACATAGTATTTGGAGTGGACAAAGGCAAGCGTTACCACAGCCAACTCTTCAGCCTGTGGGGAAATACTTCAACATTCTGAGCCTCAGTTCCCTGGTCTCTTAAATAAATACATAACACTTTCTTCATAGATTATTTTTATAAGTATTAAAAGAGGTGATAAAAGAATGCTTGCAGGCCCATCGTATAGCATAAATGCTCGGGTGAGGGTTGTGTTTCTGCCTTGTGAGGCCCCAGCCAGTCATTGCAGATGCTGCCTGGCCTCAGATCCTGAGACTGCTGCCCTGGGTGTTATCTGTCACTTTCCTGCTTCAAGTTCATTGCTACCCATGGTGTGAATATGCTTCTATTGGGCCACACACCATGGAGATGGTATACTCCTAAAACAGATTTGGGAGTCACAGAGCCTAGAGTTTAAAACCTGGATCCATTCAGTACTAGCCTCGTGGCCTTAAGCAAGTGAATTAACCACGCTGAATCTTGGTTTGTTTTTTTCTTTTTTCATATAAAAAAATAAATAAGTGGACTTGGCACACAGTAAACATCAAACAAGTATTGGTTATTTTGCATTATTAGTATGAAAGGTAAATAAATTTTCATTTTTTTAAACAGACTTTATTTTTTATAGTCATCCTAGGTTCACTGCAAAATTGAGAGGAAGATACAGACAGTACACATATACTCCCTGCCCCTACACATGCACAGCCATCCCTTCTATCAACATCTTGTTTTTTTTTGTTTTTTTTTTTTTAATTTTTATTTTAACTTTAGTTTACTTTACAATACTGTATTGGTTTTGCCAAACATTGACATGAATTCACCACGAGTGTACATGCGTTCCCAAACATGAATCCCCTCCCACCTCCCACCCCATACCATCTCTCTGGGTCCTCTCCATGCACCAGCCCCAAGCATCCTGCATCCTGCATCAGACATAGACTGGCGATTCGTTTCTTACATGATAGTATACATGTTTCAATGCCATTCTCCCATCTCATCCCACCCTCTCCCTTTCTCTCTCCCCCTATCAACATCTTGCACCAGAGTGGAACATTCCGTAAAACCAATGATCCTACGCTGATACATCATCGTTGCCCCAAATCCATAGTTTACTTTATTTATTTTTTTTTGAAATTTTTATTTTAACTTTAGTTTACTTTACATTACTGTATTGGTTTTGCCAAACATTGACATGAATTCACCATGAGTGTACAAGCGTTCCCAAACATGAATCCCCTCCCACCTCCCACCCCATACCATCTCTCTGGGTCCTCTCCATGCACCAGCCCCAAGCATCCTGCATCCTGCATCAGACATAGACTGGCGATTCGTTTCTTACATGATAGTATACATGTTTCAATGCCATTCTCCCATCTCATCCCACCCTCTCCCTTTCTCTCTCCACCTATCAACATCTTGCACCAGAGTGGAACATTCCGTAAAACCAATGATCCTACGCTGATACATCATCGTTGCCCCAAATCCATAGTTTACTTTATTTATTTTTTTTTGAAATTTTTATTTTAACTTTANTTTGACTGGTGAATAATGACAGACCCACCACTGTCGTATCAGAGAGAAGAGTTTCACTGCCCTAGAAATCCTCTGGGACCTGCATATTCATCTCTCCTTGTCCTCAGCCCCTGGAAACCACTGATCTTTTTACTGTCTCTATAGTTTTGCCTTTTCTAGAATGTCATATCGTTGGAGCCATGCAGTGTGTAGCCTTTTTGGACTGGTTTCTTTCACTTAGCAATATGCATTTAAAGTTCATCTATACTTTTGGTGGCTTGATAGCTCATTTTTTAGCACTGAAAAATATTCCCTCCTCTGGATGTGCCACAGTTTATGCAGTCACTCACCTACTGAAGGACGTCTTGGTTGTTTTCTACGTTTCTAAGTTTTGCTTTTTAAAATTCACATGCAGGTTTCTTGAGCTGGTATAAATTTTAACTTCTCTGTATAAATATCAAGGAGCGTGATTGTTGCATGCTAATGCTAAGAGTATTTTTAGTTTTTCAAGGAACTGCAAAAGTGTCTTCTGATGTGGCTGTACCATTTTGCATTCCCACCAGCAGTAAGTGAGTTTCTGTTGATCCACAACCTCACTAACACTGGGTGTGGTCAGTGTTCTGGCATTTGGCCCTTCTATCAGGTATACAGCAGTATCTTACTGTTGTTTTAATTTACTAATTCCCTAATGACATATGATGTTGAATATCTTTTCAAATGCTTATATGACATCTGTATACCTTCTTTGGTGAGATCTTTTTCAAATTTTTGTCCATGTTTAAGTTGGATTCTTCAGAGAGGTTAAATCACTTGTTGAAGTCCATGAAGTTAGTACCTAACAGATTGACATATACACACTACTGTATATAAAATAGGTAACTAATAAGAACCTAATGTATAGCATAAGCAACTCTACTTAATATTCTGTAACGACCTGTATGGGGACAGAATTTTAGAAAGACTGGATACGTGCATAACAGATTCACTTTGCTGTACAAAAGAAACTTCTACCAAAACACTGGAAGTCAGTTATACTCCAGTAAAATTAATTTTAAAAATGTAGTGCCTAACTGAGCCAGGGGTTTAAGCTCAAGCCTATGTAACTCCCAAATCCATTCAGCAGCACACAGTCTCCATGGTTTTGTGGTTCAATAGAGGTACACATATGCATACCAGACCAGTTACGTATATATAATAAAATGGCTATATAAAAATATACACATGCATATATATAGCATATACTATACAATTCTTTATTGAATCTCATCCACTGAAACGGAAGTTCCATGTGGGCAGGGATCTTGTCTCGCTAACTACAATACTCCTAGCACCTAGAGGACTACCTGGCCCAGTGTGAAAGAAACAGGATACAGGATGCTTGGGGCTGGTGCACGGGGATGATCCAGAGAGATGATATGGGGTAGGAGGTGGGAGGGGGGTTCAGGACTGGGAACTCATGTACACCCGTGGCTGATTCATGTCAATGTATGGCAAAACCAATACAGTATTGTAAAGCAAAATAAAGTAAAAGTAAAAATTAAAAAAAAAGTAAACCAAAAAAAATTTTTAAATAAAAAAAAGATGTTCTTTATAGTCTTCTAATAGTTCTTCTAACAGTTTTGTTAAGGTGTTAGTGATAGCTGTTCTAGGCTTTTCTACAAATTCTTATTGATTAAATGAATACGTGAACATATAAATTGAAATACAGGTTTTCAAATTATAGAGGCATAGGTGTAGGAGCTCTGTGTGCTTCAGAAGGAGACAATTCTTTTTGGCTTGTAACAGTATTATGTTGACATTTCTTCCTTCCCAATGGTATTAAAATTTACTGTATTGACCATGGAGTTTTCAAATCTGGTATGCAGGTAGAGTTCTTCATTCATGAAGAAGTCTGACTTCCCAGGATAATATGTGTGCAGGAGGAAGAGAGGGAAGGTGTTATTATATGCAAAATAATCTTCAGCTTTTTCAGAGATCAGCTTAAAAATTCTGCCAGAATGGTTGCTATTTCAGAGTATACTGATGGACCTCCAATAACTGTAATCAAGGTTTTTCATCCTTAAGAAGAAACAAGTGATCAATGACATTTTTCTAAGGTTTCTCATGATTGTGTAGCAGAATGCATCTCTCAAATGCTGTAATTTGTGAGGACTTCAAGAGAAGCCTTAATGAGGGTTTGGAGACAAGCAAACTGGGTAATCATCACTTAGCTGACAAAAAAAGTGTTAACATATCTAAAAAGGCCGAAGGTTAATTGAAATTTGGCAAAGTGAAAGCCCTGTTTAGGGTATTTTTCTTGCCACAAATTGGAGGACATCAGATTTGCTTCTTAAACCTCCTATCAACGTAACTCTGCTCATGTCTCCTCTGTTCACATGCCTTGGTTTATATTTCCAAAAATACGTGGGAGAGAAAATGGAAGAGGAAGCCAGAAGGGTACTCTTAAAAAGTTCTAGGACTTGGTCTAAATATTTAGTATAAAATAACACACACTCATAATACAAAATTTGTAAAATGTGAAACTAGAGGAAAAAGGGGGAGAGAAATACAGATCTCTACCCCAAAATCACAAGATGCCAACATTTTGATGTATTTCAGCTTATATTTTATATATGCATACCCTTAGCATATTTTAGATTTTACTCTGTGTACAGTTTAGAAACTTTT
This sequence comes from Redunca redunca, assembly GCA_006410935.1. Taxonomy (NCBI): domain Eukaryota; kingdom Metazoa; phylum Chordata; class Mammalia; order Artiodactyla; family Bovidae; genus Redunca; species Redunca redunca. Next base: position 397,799 of record SJYQ01003076.1, read on the forward strand.
AAAAACTTAGTCAAGAGATGGTCATCATCCTTATACATTTTGATGGTTAAATAATACATCAGAAGCACATTCTAATTTAAGCGATCATTTTCTTATTACTGAGAATTTCTTTTGCACCTTCATTAATGCTTCATTGAACAGTTTTGTGACTATTTGTTTCCAAACTTGGTATAATGTTCTTACTCAATAGTCCCACCAGGAGAATATACAGATCAAAAATTCTGAGCAAATTTTAAACTCTGTTCTGAAATTTCTGGAATTTTTCTTTTCAAATAGTTTGGACCACATGCTTTTACCTCCATTACTAGAAATGCAGATCAATTCCTCTCTGGCTTGAGTCTTTCATGGAATATATGTCATTACCCTGACATTGATCTTACCCCTGTCCACAGTAGATGGGACTTGGGTCAACCTAATAAAAATCTCTCTTTCTTATTTTCTGCGTTATATTTCACTCTGAAATGTAAGTGGGGTTGGGACCAGAGGTGGGTGCCAGCATTGGCTGGAATCATGTCACATGCAAGCCGAAGGCCAGGGGTACAAGTACACAGAAACCATAAGAAGAAATAGGCAGTTGGCAGAAGAAGTCAGTTTCATTGAAACAAGAAGTTGTGTGGTCCCTGGAGCAGGAGGAGCCTGAGACAGATGACCATGCCAGTGGTGTAGAGGGTTTACACTCCCATGACGTCTGACTGCACTTTCCCTTCTTCTTATAATCAACCTCCTATTTCCTTAAGTGTTTCTGAGTGTGTTTCTACTCTTTGCAACAGAAAATCCCTAGCAAAGCATATGTCAGTGCCAAAAGGGACAGCATTTTGTACATAACTGTTTCCAATTTCTCAAGAGATTTCAGAGAAGCCATGTATACTGGATTTGGGTTTATTGCTTCCGGGCTCCCATTGACTCAAGTGGCTTATTCAATCTCTAAGTGTAAACTAACACACCTTCTAAGTGTAAACTAACACACACTGTGTGTGTGATATATATATATATAACATTATACATATAAGTATTTGTGTATGTATGAGTGTGCATATATGTATAACTCACATATATGCATGTACATGTATATCTCAAAAAACATATGTGTCATACAGACACATTCGTGACTAGTTCTTGGATGGTAAAACTCAACAAAGATTTGAGGAACAATGTTGGTTTCCTACAGGCATACTTCAATGTTATCGCCTAAGCTCCTGAATCCTTGAGAGAGAAGACTATGGGAAGCTAATCTATAACTATCAGGTCGGGAAATACTGTAAAGGAATGTAGCAAGTCTATAACTTAACCTAGAGAAATGCAAAATTAGCTTCCCAGGAAAGAGTCAGGGAGGGTGATGACATAATATTAAAATAAAGTACATCATAAACCATTAACATGGTACAAGGTAGTATTTATGCATCTGAATTAGCAGCCACATGTCTACAGGGGAGGAGGAGCTTACCTGTTATGATTCCACAGTGTGATTCTGTCTTGCATGTGGCAGGGACAGCCCGTGTGTCCTCTCACGTACAGTAGCCACAGCAGTTCTTCATGGGGGAGATGAACGTACTTCTAACTATGAGGACAGGTGAGGCAAGGCTGGCGGTTAGCCTGTTGTTCCTCTGTTGGCAGCTAAGAGAGTTAGGAGGTGAGCCTAGGGCCACTCTGACCCAGAGACCACGCTCTTTCCCCTCCTCTATTGGACTTACATGTTTCCACTACCACTAAACCTGGAAATAGAAAATGGTTCTGCACTTAGGGTCTTTTCTGACTTATCCTTAAGCTAAATGTATTTTGTAGGGTTTGTTTTCCTCTGGTCAAGGATTGGAACCTATTCCTCACTCAACTTGTCATTATTCCCTCAACTCCCACCTTCCCAGACTTTCTAACTTCTAAAATTGCAGATTTTTACAGAAGACATTCAGATGGCCAAAACACTCATGAAAAGATGCTCACTATCACTAATCAGCAGGGAAATGCAAATCAAACTACATATCACTTCATACCAAACAGAACAGCCATCATCAGAAAGTCTACAAATAATACATGCTGGAGAGGGGTTGGAAAATACGGAAACCTCTTACACTGTTGGTGGGAATGTAAATTGGTCCAACTACTAAGGAGAAAAGTATGGAGGTTCCTTAAGAAACAAAAATTAGAGCTACTGTATAATCCAACAGTCCCATTTCTGTACCTGTATCTGGAAAAAAAAAACATAATTCAAAAAGACATGCACCCCAGTGTTCATTGCACCACTATTTACAATAGCCAAGACATGGAAGCAACCTAAATGTCCATCAACAGATGAGCAAGTAAAGATGTGGTACACACACACACACACAGTGGACGATTGCTGTCATGTTGTGTCCAACCCTTGTGACTCCATGGATTGAAGCCCGCCAGGCTTCTCTGTCCACGGGGTTCTCCAGGCAAGAAAACTGGAGTGGGTTGCCACTTTCTTTTCCAGGAGTTCTTCCTGACCCAGGGGTCACATCCACATTTCTTGCCGGTGTCTCCTGTATTTCAGGCAGATTCTTTACCGCTGAGCCCCTAGGGAAGCCCCAGGGGACCCAGTCATAAAGGAGAATTAAATCCTGCCATTTGTAGCAATGTGGATGGACCTAGAGACTGTCATAATAAGTGAAGTAAGTCGGACAGAGAAAAACAAATATCATATGATATTGCTTATATGCGGAATCGAAAAGAAAATATACAAATGAGCTTATATACAAAACAGAAATAGACCCACAGACATAGAAAACAAATTTATGGTTATCAAAGAGGAAAGGGGAGGGGAACAGATTAGGGATTTGGTAGCAATATATACACATCACTGTGTATAAAATAGATAACCAACAAGGGTCTACCATATAGCAGAGAGCTCTACTCAGCATTTTGCAATCACCTATAAAGAATCTAAAAAATAGATCCATATACGTATGTGAAACTGAATAACTTTGCTGGACACTTGAAACCCGTACAACACTGTAAATCAATTATACTTCAATAAAAAATTTAAAAAAAGAAATTATAGAATTTTGAGACTAAGATATATAGTCATTAAGATAAAAGGCTGAAGAGACCATGCTCTTAAAAGAGGAGTTTCACAAACTAAGTCCACCTTAGGACAAGCAAGAGAATGAAAGCAAAAGGAGGAAGAAGAAAGAGGCTCCGACTGTATTTCCTCATTCAGGATGTCCCTCTCTGCCCCACGAGTGTCTTCCCTTCTAGATTCTGTGACATGTTTCTATAGTATCACTATATAGTCTCATCCATTCATCTACCTCCGGGTTCAAGGGAAAATTCACATTACTGCCTTTTCTTCCCATGAAACTTTTATTTTCAGGTTCAAGTAAACTGACATTCATTTTCAATTCTGCACATAATCTGCCCAGCACACTCATTCTATTCGGTGCGCTCCATCTATAAGATATACAGCTCCTCAATTGGTGAGATAGAGGGTAGTTACTGAAATGAAAGGCAAACCAGGGAGAAGAAAAAAATCACTGCAGCCCTACCTCACCCTGTATCCAAAGGGTCAGACTGGAATTTATCCTCCAAAATATTCTCTTAGGCTTTATCTTACCCTGGGGCAAGTCTTAGATAATGGTCTGCAGAGATGCCAGAATGGATTTTCTATCAATAATAAATTCTACTTTATTATACTTATGTATTCATTTACTAGGGGCTTATCTGGTGGCTCAGATGGTAAAGAATCTGCCTGCAATGTGGGAGACTTGGGTTTGATCCCTGGTCGGGAGGATCCCCTGGAAAAGGAATGGCTACCCACTCCAGTATCCCTGCCTAGAGAATCCCATGGACAGAGGAGCCTAGTGGGCTACAGTCCATGGGGTCGAAAAGAGTCGGACACGACTGAGCGACTTCCCTTCCCTTTATGTACTGGGCACTATGCAAATTGCTTATGGAAAAGATTCAAAATTTTTAAGATACAGTCTGGCTGTTGCAAGAAGAGACTAAACAATCATAGGGCAGTGAGAAAGGGCTTCTGATGGAAACTCTGGGGCACCTAGAAGGGCACCCTTGCTCTTCCCAAAGGGTATCCAAAGAGATTTAGCCAAAGAGGACACTTTTGATTTGGCACTTGCAGAACAGAGACCCATGTGCCAAAGCCTGTGTGTCTGCAGAACCAGGGAGGGTGAGGAGGCATGATTCTTTTAGTGACATAGACTGGTGCCAGAGGTTGTGGGGAGGCTGTGTTGAGCAGCACAAAGACCGGGGTACAGCTACCATGCCCAGTGAAGCAGGAGGCTAGGGCCATGTCACAGAGGGCCTCCTAAGTGCCATAAGAGCTTAAACTCTACCACCCCACCCCCCACCCCCTGCCAATAACTGACAGGCACGACAATGCCAACACAGCTGCCTCACCGTGGCCTCCAGGATGCATTGTCCCTGGTCCAGGACTCATTATAGGCAGCAGATGTGAAATTCCAGATCCTATAAGCCCCAGGAGGGGGCTCTAAATTCCTGGTTTGAAGGAAAAAATAAGAGGAGAAAAGAGAATCTTGTTCGACTGCTTATTAACTGTGAGGTTAGAACAAATAAGTTAACTCTCTCATTCTCTATTTATTTGCATACTGAGGGTGAACTGGACTGCCTCGTGGGTAAATATCTTAGTATATAAAATGCTTTGCTCGCTGTCTTCTTGGAGATAAAGCTTGCTGTGATATTTACCAAAGTTCCCTCACTGTCACCTCCTACGCAGGCCTCCCACCTCTGTCCAGTTCTGAGCTGTGGAGTGGCAGGAGCTCCATCTCCAGCAACAGGGTAAAGACCGGGTCAGTGTCTGGAGGGAGAGCGAGAGCTCAGCTTTAGTGGGTGTGGGTGTGAGGTTTGTATCAGTCTATCCTATTCTGTGTTTGGGGGGCATGATGAGAAGCGTCCCAGATGGTTTGGGGGAAGCCAAGTGTAGAAGGAGCTGGGTTTCCAATTCATTTCTCATGACTGCTGTAATAAATCACCCCAAAATCAGCAGCTTAAAAAATACACATTTATTCTCTTATGGTTCTTAGTGGGTAAAAATCAAAGAGATCATGATTCCTCTGAAAGCTCTATGGGACATCTGTTCCTTGCCTTTGCACAGTTCCAGAGGCTGTCCATATTTCTTGGCTGGTGTCTTCTTCGATCCTTGAAGTCCATAGCACAGCATCTTAAATCCAGCTCTCTCTGTTAAAATCATGGCGGTGCCTTCTCTCTTCTATGTACTCAAATGTCTCTCTTCTTCCTTCTTATAAGGACTCCATGATCATATTTAGACCCCAAGGGGATAGATAATGCAGGATAACCTCCCCCAGCTCAAGTTCTTTAAATTAATCAATATCTACCAAGCCCATTTTGCAATTTAAGGTAACATATTCACAAATTCCAGGGTTTAGGACCTAGATATCTTGGGGGTCACTCTTCAGCCCTCCAGAGTTCCTCTAATGAAAAGCCTGGGGAACCCCGGAGCAGAGCAGGGACTGGGGTAAGGTGAGTGAGGTACTCAGAGCCTGAGACTTAAGGAGTCCCTCACTTTCAGGATTATCCGGAGTGGGATCTGCTCCTGAAAATGAATGTGCCTTTAAATTTTGTGCTCTAGATGTCTTGCTCACCTTGCCTTAGCCTGGATCCTGTCTTGGAGTAGCAAACAGAACTGGAGCAAAATTAGGTGGGGCTATGTCTAAGCAGCTGGAGAAGGCAATGGCACCCCACTCCAGTACTCTTACCTAGAAAATCCCAGGGACGGGGGAGTCTGGTAGGCTGCAGTCCATGGGGTCGCTAAGAATCGGACACAACTGAGCAACTTCACTTTGACTTTTCACTTTCATACATTAGAGAAGGAAATGGCAACCCATTCCAGTATTCTTGCCTGGAGAATCCCAGGGACGGGGGAGCCTGGTGGGCTGCCGTCTATGGGATCGCACCGAGTCGGACATGACTGAAGCGACTTAGCAGCAGCAGCAGCAGCATGTCTAAGCAGCAGGCCTGAGACAGTCAATAGAGTTCCTGCTGGTTCCAAGAGCTAGGACGTGTTTGCCTGAGTGACTGCCTGTGTGTGTGTGAGGGCACTGAGTGAGAGACAGGGAGGGAGACACAGAGCAGGAGGGTGACTGCCCTCGGTCACAGGAGTAAATAGCACCCCTCTCTAGTAACTCCCCAGAAGGGTGTGGTTTCCCTGCAGTCTTGAAGCAGCCTTGCTTCTATCTGGGAATGGGACTGCAGGCCAGATGGGGGAAGGGACTTGTCTGAGTTCGCAGCGTGGATAACCACTGAGGACCAGATGACTACCCCCAGAAGGTACTTGCAGCAGGGGACAGTGATGAGAAGGTCACGGGTTGGTATCTATTAAAACAAGTCCTGGGGAACAGGTCCTTGAAGAGGAAATGAAATGCACAGGTGACACGTCTTGGATGGACCCACAGGGACCCGCATCCAGAGGGTCTCGTCTGTGAGTCCCATGAGCAACGATGTTCCAGTCCTCCTGGCTGCCCTGCTAGGACCAGATGCTTTTGGTGTACCATTTGCTCTGGAACTGCAGTCGCTGAGAAACTCAAGGAAGAATGACCCCTTCCCTGGTCCCAGGCCTGGCTATCTTCCTCCATACCTCCTCCTCCTCTCCCTCACATATTCCCAGCCAGGAGGACAGTGACTCATGCTAATTTTACAGTAACAGGAGAAGAAAACGCACACATTTTTTTTTTCCCTCCCTACAGCAGCTGGGGCTTTCTATTTATTTGTCCGCTATTTATAACTCACTCAGACAAGGAGGTCTTATCTCCTCCCACCACCATTTCTCCAAATGAAATTTCTCTAGGGTCGATCCAGTTCTATCTAAATTGGCTGGATGGAGGAGCACAACCTATACAATCCATACTGAAAGAGATAAGGCTTTCTCCTTGTACTTGATATAAAAATAACCAAGAGGCAAAATGAGCATGGATAGGGAAAAATTAATTTACTTCCCTGCCTAATTAGTAGATACAGGATAGATGTATCTGCTTAGCTCCCTAATTATAATAATACTTAGCAGTTACATGAAACTCTTTATCATAAGAAATACCACCCTCTTCTGACACGAAATAATTAATCTTCAGTACTCCTATGTGAGCATCTTATCTGAGCAAGAGAAATGTCATGAGGTTGGAGGAGAGCAGGAAGATCAGAGTGGGGTGCTGAGGCCACCCCTTATCATTAATGCAGGAGCTTCTCCGCGTGTGCCAGTCCCCCAGCATCAGAACCGGCCAGGGACGATCTGTCCACCTCAGCCAGCTCAGGGCTCTGCTGGCTGTAGCAGGTAATTCACCAGCAAGTCCCAGAGTCTGCCGATTCTAGCCTACCTGGCTGTGCAGCTAGGATCCGCCTCCCAACGTGAGAGAGGCCACAGCGGGCCAGGCAGAGGGGCAGCTTCCAGGCGCCACGCTGCAGTGACGGGCCGTCACCAGACGAGCCCCTCTGGGTGCCTTCCGTCTGTTCATGGGCTTTCTGCACCATTCCTGACTCGGCGTGCATTCGCTCAGTGCTGTGCTGTGCTTGCCAAGTCGCTTCAGTCCCCTCTGACTCTTTCCGACCCTACGGACTGCAGCCTGCCGGCTCCTCTGTCCATGGGATTCTCCAGGCAAGAACACTGGAGTGGGTTGCCATGCCCTCCTCCGGGGGATCTTCCCGACCCAGGGATTGAACCTACACCTCTTATGTCTTCTGGGGCAGGCAGGGTCTTTACCACAAGTGCCACCTGGGAAGCCCTCACTCAGCCCTACTTTTTCCTATTTCCTGTGGTGGGAACTCCTGGCCCATCTTGCGTCAAGTCAGAGTTCCTGATAAGGCCTATGACTCTCACCTTCACCAGGAAACAGAAACTTGTTTGCCCCTAAACGCTGTGGCCTCACCATCCCCTAAGCTGGGCTCAGATGTCAGATGTGTTTTCAGCCTCCCGTAGAGTAGGGTTTGCTGCTCTGTCCACCCGAATCTGCTGCTCCCGTGCTCCTGCTTGCCACTCCTGGGAAGGGGGTACACAATCTTCTCCCCACCTCAATCCCCTGCCTTCCTCAGCCTGCTCCTCCTGCCCCTGGGCAGCCTCAGCGAGCCCCTGGACTGTACCATGGCAGCCAGGGCAGCTGCCTTTGTCCATGCCCAGGACTCGGGTTGTGGCGAATCGGATGTGTGCCCTGTCTCCCTGCCCCTTACCCTTGAAACTTGCCAGAAGCTGCAGGAGCCCCTCTGGTCTCCAGATATTGAACACATGTTAGTGTTATAAAAGAAAGTAAAAAAAATCCAATACAATTATCATTGTATTTGGTGCTCAATAGACCTTCAGTGAAGTTTGTTTAAAAAATTACATTTTAAATGATTCGCCAAGGCCTTTTTTGTGTGACTTTCAGAAAAAAAAGACAACAACCAAAAAACCCACACACAGCCAAGTGATGAAGAACAGCTACAACTATGTGATCTTGCCTTTATCTTGTAGCCAGGGGTGGGGAAAAGGAGAGCAATAAAAACAATTGTTACTTAAACTGCAACTTCACTGTCTTTTTATTTTTTTCCTTACTTTTATAAACATAATAAGCCATACAAATATTGCTTACATTTAAAATTTGTTAAAGCTCAAAGCTACTATAATGAGATAAGAATTATAAGTTCTAATTATATGCTTTGAGGCAATGTAATTATGCAACAGTTTTGGGGGAAAATGAATGCGACATAACAGATCTTCTTTCTCATTTTCTTAATTTTGGGCTTTATCCTTAACCAAGGAAGAAGATCCAACTCCTACCAATTATTCCTCCACAGTTCAAATAACAATGCATCTCTGGTTAAATCATATGGGTCCAGAAAAGGAAAGAGGCAAAGAAATGCACACATTTGTTACATCTTCTCACAATATGCCTGTGATGTGATGACTTTTTTTTGCTTTTTTTACTGGAATATAATTCCTTTATAATGTTGTGCTCGTTTCTGCTGTACAACACCATGAATCAGCCCTGTGTAGACGTCTATCCCCTCCCTCGTGAGCCTCCCTTCCCCCACATCCCACCCCTCTAGGTCATCACAGGGCACTGAGCTGAGCTCCCTGTATTATACAGCAGCTTCTTAGTAGCTGTCTGTTTTACAGATGGCAGTGTATACCTGCCGATGCAGGAGATGTGGGTTCGATCCCTAGGTCAGGAAGATCCTGGAGAAGGAAATGGCAACTCATTCTAGTATTCCGGCTTGGGAAGTCTCATGGATAGAGGAGCCTGGTGGGCTACAGCCCATGGAGTCAAAAAGAGTCAGGTATGACTGAGGGCAGGCACACACACAGTGTATAGTTCTCAGCCATCAGTCGTGTCCGACTCTTTGTGACCCTGTGGACTATATCCCGCCAGGCTGCTCTGTCCATGGAATTCTCCAGGCAAGAATCCTGGAGTGGGTTGCCATTTTCTTCTCCACACAATGTCTATATGCCAATGCTATTCTCTCATTTCGTCCTCCACCCCTTCCCCTTGTATGTCTACAAATCCGTTCTCTATACCTGGGCCTCTATTCCTGTCCTTCAAATAGGCTCATCGGTACCATTTTTCTAGAATCCACGTATGTCCCTTAATATATGATATTTGTTTTACTCCTTCTGACTTACTTCTTTCTGTATGACAACCTCTAGGTTCATCCACATCATGAAATGATGCCTCTCAACATCACAAATCAGAAATCTGACCTCATAGGTTCGGTCTGATGTCAAATCTCACTTCCTATTTCTGTGTGCCACATGACGCGCAGTTCAGAGCATCCATCAGGGTGGGGAAGGTAGAGAGTAAAGGAAAGACCCTGGGGGATATGGAGCTGCCACAGAATCACTGAGGCACTAGCTTGTGGGAGGTCCACCCTCGTTCTCCAAGGAACCCGGGTCTGGAAGCAGAGTGAACGCTTTAGGAGGCCAGCTTTCCATCTGATGCTAAAAGGAAAATGTTGGACCAATCTGGGCTCTAACTCTGGACTACGCAGGTTCTGGAGATGAATAAACAAAGAAAAGGAATCGACTCATCGGGGAGTTGTGGAAGAAATACAATCTGCAATCAGATAACTGCTTCTCGAGTCATTTCCAACTCTGAGGTGCTCCAACTGTATTTGAACTCTGTACCTCATTCCCCAAAGTGAGAGGAGTTAGATTAAAGCCTAGAAATGCACGCTTCCAGTTTTATAGATGTGTGTATGTATGTGTCCTCAAATGAAACCTACACTTAAGTCTAACTTGTGAAGACTGTATTTAGTGTGCTAACCACATTTACTAGAAGAAAAAATAAAGAGACTATATTTTCTTGTCTGTGATTGGCTGATTAAACAAAATGGTGGGGGAGAAGAGAATTGGTATCCTACTTTGATAGAAAATGACGGTCAAGAATGATGATCACACCTGGTTGGTCAGAGTTTCCCCCCCCCCACCAGAGGATGTCTATCATATTTTCATAATAAAAGCAGACCACATATAATCCATATATTCTGTACCTTCTGCTTTGTAAGTGTATGCTATGTGTTTCTATGTTTAATCTGTACAACAAATTATTATTACTGATTATCCTTCTTATTAGACAGAAGGAGAAAATGAAGCTCTTATAAGATGGGTTCCTGTTTATTCACTAAGTTGTGTCCTACTCTTTGCAACCCCATGGACTGCAGCACACCAGGCTTCTCTGTCCTTTAGCACCTCCCAGAGCTTGCTCAAACTCATGTCCATTGAGTCAGTGATGCCATCCAATCATCTCATCCTTTGTCGTCCCCTTCTCCTCCTGCCTTCACTCTTTCCCAGCATCAGGATCTTTTCCAATGAGTTGACTCTTCACATCAAATAGCCGAAGCATTGGAGCTTCAGCTTCAGCATCCATCTTTCCAATGAATATTCATTCATTTCCTTTAGCATTGACTTGCTTGATCTCCTTGCTCTCCAAAGGACTCTCAAGAATCTTCTCCAGCACTACACTTTGAAGGCACTAATTCTTCATCTCTCAATCTTATTTATAGCACAACTCTCATATCCGTACATGACTACTGGAAAAACTATAGCTGTGACTAGAAGGACCTTTAGGCAGAGTGATGTCTGTGCTTTTTAATATGCTCTCTAAGTTTGTCATAGCTTTTCTTCTAAGGAGCAAGCATCTTTTAATTTCATGGCTGAAGTCACCATCTGTAGTGATTTTGGAGCCCAAGAAAATAAAGTCTCTCACTGTCTCTACTTTTTCCCCATCTATTTGTCGTGAAGTGATGGGACCAGATGCCATGATCTTAGTTTTTTGAATGCTGAGTTTTAAGGCAGGTTTTTCACTTTCCTCTTTCACCTTCATCAAGAGGCTTTTTAGTTCCTCTTCACTTTCTGCCATTAGGGTGGTATAATCTGCACATCTGAGGTTGTTCATATTTCTCCTGGCAGTCTTCATTCCCAGCTTGATTCATCCTGTCTGGCATTTTGCATTATGTATTCTGCATATAAGTTAAATAAGCAAGATGACAATATAAAGCCTTGATGTACCCCTTTCCCAATTTTAAATCAGTTCCTTGTTCCATGTCTGGCTCTAACAGTTGCTTCGTGACTTGCATAAAGGTTTCTCAGAAGGCAAGTAAGGTCGTCTGACATTCTCATCTCTTTAAGAATTTTCCACAGTTTGTTATGATCCACACAGTCATAGGCTTTCGTGTGTCAATTAGGCAAAAGTAGATGTTTTTCTGGGCCTCCCTTGCTTTTTCCATGATCCATGTGGATGTTGACAATTTGATCTCTGTTCCCTCTTCCATTTTTAATCCAGCTTGTACATCTGGGAGCTCTCCGTTCACGTACTGTTGAAGCCTAGCTTGAGCATGACCTTGCTAGCATGTGAAATGAGCACAGATGGAATGGTAGTTTTGGTCACTGCCTGCTATATGATGTCATGAGCCTCCATCCATAGTTCTTCAGCCACTCTGTCTTTCAGATCTAAACCCGTCAATCTATTTGTGACGTCCACTGTATGATCATAAGATGGGTTGAAGTTGAAGTTGAGTTGTTAGTTGCTCAGTTATGCCCAACGCTTTGTGACCCCATGAACTGCAGCCAACCAGGCTCCTCTGTCCATGGGATTTTCCAGGCAAGGATACTGGAGTGGGTTGCCATTTCTTTCTCCAGGAGATCTTCCCAACCCAGGGATAGAACCCAGGTCTGCTGCACCACAGGCAGATTCTTTACTGACTAAGCTATGAGGGAAGCCCCATAAGATGGGTGGTGCACCACAAATCCACAGTCTGGTTCTAAAGCCCCTGAACTCTTCACTGCAGCCTCTGCCCAAAGATAGTCAAAGAAACCAGAACTCAGATTTAAAACATAATCCACTCTCATAATTTCATGAGAAGTACATAATAAAGCCTATAGGAGTCATGGGTTCAAATCCTTGTTCAGTCAGATCCCCTAGAGAAGGAAATGACAGCCACTCCAGTATTCTAGCCTGGTAAATCCCATGGACAGAGGACCCTGGTGAGCCACAGCCCATGGGGTCGCAAAAGAGCTGGACATGCACGGAGTTAGAGCATGCATAGGCCTCATGGAGGTGGCGCAAGGCCTCTGCCATCTCTGAGTCTGTGGTGCTCCATCTGGCATGCATGTGGGAGCTCATGGCTTATAGGTTGCCTTTGCTAGTGACCATGCCACAGAGCACCTAGAAATTATGTCAAGTGCACTTCATACCCAGACCCCCGGTAAAGAACTCTCCACCTGGGTTCTCCCTACACAGCTTCCTTCCTCATCCACAGAACCAGCTTCTTTGAGATCCGCAGCACCACTCTCTGTCCCTGACTACAACACCTTAAAAGGTTAAAGACAAACACATTCTCTTTTTCAGAAAATTAATTCTGCCTCACGCTGACATATGCTGTATTGACAAAGGGCCGCAGGCCTTTCTCTCCCCCAGATTTTCAAAACAGAAGGTCTCTGTCCAAAATAGAAGTGTATATTACACCGTTCCCATAAAAGACGGAGACAAGAAGAGTCTCAGAGCCACAAACATTCTATTTTCAAGTTCAGAGCAACCAAGAAATATGTCAGCCCAGAGGGGATGGATTTGGAGGGAAGGGGGAGCGAGACACGCAAACTTTATTCTATGTTTAAATCCCAACATATGGGCCATTCCTATTTTGGGATGACAAATACTGACTTCCGTGTTTTGTAATTAATGATATAAAAAGAGGAACTAAGCTACATTTGAAGGTCCCAGTAGGCTATCCCCTACCAGTGGAGACCCTCTGCCATCTTGCAGGTTAAACTCGAAGAAGTCAGTTGGCATTGCCTGATTTGAGAGCAGAGTGTAGATGAGAATCTGGTCCCGTACTTATTTCTCCTTATAAATCATATTTTCTGGGATCAACTTTGAACCACTAAGTTTCTAAGTTGAAACTTTTCAGGATCTGAGAGGCTGTTTGAAGGTGCTGGGCTGATGGACAGATATTTCTGAAGGATAGTGAGCCCTGGTAAAGGGATCAAAGAACTCTGTTGGCCAAACTCAGGTCTCAGGGATCTCTGGCCCACTGCGGTTTGTTGGCTAATTGAAACAGCATTTGAGAAGTCAAATGAAATAAGTCCTCTACCTCTTTTCCCCTGAATGGAGGCAGGCTAGTTCTCACCGCCCATGGACATGCTGCTGCTGGCACCTGGACCATGGCCCTGAAGCCCAGGATGCAGCCCTTCCCTGTGCCCGAGCTGCACCCCTGTTCCTTACCTGGCCTAGCCTTTGGCCCAGGTCTTGTTCCTAGTTGTGACTGCAGACTATAGTTTTGCAGTGATTCCCAGTGGCTCCAAAATTCTACAACTAGATCTTGCATCCTAGGATGCTCACTTAGCAGTTTACCAACCGAGGTGTATGAAATGTGTAGCTTACTTTTTAAATTTTATTTATTTTTTTACTTTAATGAAATACGATCCATTAGTTGGTAGGAGTGGAAAACAGAAGAGTCCACTCAGGACTACTCACCAGCATTTCTCGGAGCTCTGTCTAGGTTTCCAAAATTTTGGGCATGTCAAGATTTTCGGGAGGTGTGGGAAGCAACTTGTGCAAGCCGTTGTTTCCCATGCTGCCTATGCTCAGACGTCACGGCTCGCATTTGGTGTGGGGCTGTCGGTCCGCTCTGATGACTACCGTCTCCAGTCTTCCGTCCTCTGGCTCCTGGCTGTGCAGGTCTCCCCCACTGACTCAGGAATCTTTTCATGGGACAGGGGATAATTTGTCTGTAACTGCATCGCCCTGGACTTGAGAAATCATCCCTTTCCCAAAGCCATGTTTACTGCTCGTGCAGAGAGATGTTTTCCGTTCGGGGAAGCCTCCTGTACTAGAAAGTCTCTGAGCCTGTTTCAGGGCTGCATGCAATGGACACAGCTGCACACTTCCGTGCTGAATTTTGATCCTTTCCCTGGGTTCTGTCGGAGGGAACAGGCATAGTTTCACTTAGAATTTTATTTTGCATTCTATCAAAAGTAGCAGTTTACTCCAAAGTTTAGCTCAATAACCATTCCCCCACCGACATCAACTTCACTCTAGCACGTGGATTCTCTTTTCCACCGCGTCTTTGAAATCATTTTTTCTAAAGGCATTCCAACAAATTTTAAGATCTAAATTTTATTCCACCCGGGACTTTTGATGATTCACACATGAAATAAGGAATTCACAAGTGGAATGGTATGTGTGTGTGTACTAATGAGTTTGCATGCTTTATAGTTTATTTATTAAATCTTATCTAAACCGCAACTAGGAGTAGGCAATGGCAACCCACTCCAGTACTCTTGCCTGGAAAATCCCATGGATGGAGGAGCCTGGTAGGCTGCCGTCTCTGGGGTCGCACAGAGTCGGACATGACTGAGCAACTTCACTTTCACTTTTCACTTTCCTGCATTGGAGAAGGAAATGGCAACCCACTCCAGTGTTCTTGCCTGGAGAATCCCAGGGATGGGGGAGCCTGGTGGGCTGCCGTCCCTGGGGTCGCACAGAGTCAGACACAGCTGAAGTGACTTAGCAGCAGCAGCAGCAGCAAACCGTAATTGACCTTTTAAATATGGTTGTGTAATTGCACACCTTTATTTTATTAATGTGGTAAATTATAGTGATCATTTTTGAATGTTTGATCAAAATTTAGTTCCTGGAATACACACAAAAAAGTTCAACCTAGTTAAAAGAATACATTTACTTTTCTATAATAACTCTGAATTTAATAGTGAGTATTTAGGAATTTGACACCTATGTTCCTCAAGAGATTATTCTCCCTTGCAAGCCCTTTGTCTGCTGTAGACAGCAAGTTATGCTGATCTCATAAAATGAACTGGGCAGGATTCCCTCTTATTCTATTATCTGGACAAGTTTATTAAAATCTGTGTGTTTTCCTTCACAGATATTTGGCAGGGGTCACTGGTGAAAGCCTGTCAGCCTGCAGTTGTTCTTGCGGCAGGACTGGAATGGTGGGCAGTGCGTGTCCTGGAGTTCTCATTCCTTTCACAGATCTAGAACTAGGCAGGTTATGCATGCCTCTTTGCGTCAGGCATGGTTTGTATTCTCTAGAAACTTGTTTCACCAAAACTGTCAAAATTATTGGGTATCCTCTTATTATCTTTTAAAAGTGGCTATGGTTTCTTTGGGAATGATTTTCATTTCTAAAAGTGGAGTTTATCATCCATTTTGCTTGTCCATTGCTCCCAGAGGTTTATCAATTACATTAGTCTTTTCAAGTAACTTTGTGCCTTTGTTTATTCCCTGTAAATAGATTTCTTTTTGATTTCAGTAAGCTTGTTCTAGTCCTCACTGTGTCCTTCCTGCTATCTTTTGGGGGGTTAATTTGATACTTGCTTTAAACTTATGAAATAAAGAACTTGCCTATATTCTACATGTTTAAGGTTATAAATCTACCTGGAACACAGATCCAGAGAGGCATCACAGATTTAAATATATCGCAGTTTATTAGCATTCCATTTATATTTTTTGTTTTGTTTTTGTTCTAATTTCCAGTTTCTATTTTATATTCTTTTTTGTGTGTGTTGGTATCTATATCTGTATTCTCTTCTCCTCTGCATCTTTGAAATCATTGTTTCCAAAGGCATTCCACTGAATGGTAGCATCTAAACTCTTTTACACTCAGTTTTGAAAATTTCAATGACTTGGAATTTTTATTTGTCCAATAAATTGGTTGGTCCCAGTTAGTAGTCCACATATACCTGAGAATAAATGTATATTTTATTGCTGTTGGATGCCTGGTTTTAATCATTATTTTAATCAAAATTCTTGCTGATGTTTTGTCTTCTTATTCTTATCAGTGATAAATGGTATGTTAATATCATCACATTGATCTTGGCTTCATCTTTTTGTGTTTTTTTTTTGTTTGTTTTAGCTTCTCAATATTTGCTTTACATACTTTGAAGCTTTTATGGGTTGAATTGAGTTCCCCAGAAAGCTGTGTCAAATCTCCAAACCCTGAAATCTGTGAATATAAACTTATTTGGAAATAGTCTTTGCATATACAAGTTAAGATGAAGTCACACTGGATTAGGGTAGGTTCTAACCAAACATGACTGTTCTTATAAGTAGAGAAAGCAGATAACTGGGGAGGGAAATGTCATGTGAAGACACAGAGGCAACATCGTGTGATGAGAGGCAGAGATTAGGGTGATGAAACTCCAAACCAAGGAATTTCAGGGACTGACCGTCACCACCAGATGCTACTTCACCCCCAAACACATTATTATTCTTTTAATAGACTTAGCATCCATTAAATTTTATCTAAATTTTAACCCTTTCCATTGCTTTTTATTCCTTCATGCTCTCTTGAGCTTCTATATGGGATTAATTTTTCCTTCTCCCTAACATACTTGCTTTAAAATTAGATTTACTGTGAACTTACTGTTGAGAAAGTCTCTAGTTTGTGTGTTTGTTTGAAAATATCTTTGTTTTTCTTTCATATCTGAAGGCTGTTTTGGGTATAGAATTCTAACTTGATAGTTTTTTTTTTTTCCTTCAGCATTTTGAATATATAATACAGCTGTCTTCCCCTTTTCATTATTTATGATAAGAAATCATCTATTAGGCTTATTGTTGCTACTTTTAATTAATATATCTATCTACCCCTGGCTTAAGGCTGTTTTTAATGATATTTCTCTTTGTCTTTGGATTATGGCTGTATTATTATGTCTCTATAAATGGTTTTCAAAATGCTTCTCTTGTTTAATATT
>SJYQ01003076.1:415078-434461 GCA_006410935.1 Redunca redunca
ACCATACTTCATATGCCTTTTATGCCTCTATTTTTTTGTATTTTCCTTGCTTTTACCTCCCATTCTTCAGCATGAATATTTTCCTCAGATCTTTGTTACATTCATTAATCCTTCTTTCATTGTAACTAGTAGCTGTTAAGCCCTAAAATGAGCTTTTAAAATTCAATTATTTAAGTTCTGGTTTTCTCATCTTCCCTATTGCATCCAGAGATTAAAAGTCTCAATGCAGTAATAATAGATCACAAAATTCTACCTATAAAAACTTATGGGCATCCATTACAGTTGGGTAAAGCAGACAGAAAAATGAAAAATAGAAAAGAATCCAATTCTGTATGAAGGGCAGGAATCTGTGCTGGGCACAGCACCAAAGCTGAAAGAGGTATCAGATGACTAGGAAGGGATAGAACATCTACCTAGGACTGATGTTGAGTCAAAACATCAGGGACCACCCCCCCAAACCACCACTTACTGCCTCCCAACAGCCTGAGTACAGAATGGAAATAACACTGTAGGGCTAACTGTGAAACTGCAGGAGACAAACTCTTCTTAGAGCTCAGAGTAAAAGGAAGATACGAAGCCAAGAAGGAAGCAGACACTAAGAAATAATTTCTGGAAAACATCTCACAATCTAAACCCAAGGAATTACCACAAAGGGATGAAGTAGTGTTTAGGGGTGAAGTTCTTTTTCCTTATCATGTTAAGGTTATGTGAATGTATACATTGAAATATACTCCAAGAATAGGTCAGTTTTGCTGCATGGTAACTAAGCTGAGCTCTAAAAGTTGTTGTTGTCTTAAAAGGAACAAGAAATAAATACATTCTTTCACAAATGAACTCTGATAATACATTGCTAACAGGTCTACTCAATAAGAAATATCAATGGAAATCCTTGAGGCAAAGAAAATATGACATTATTTGCAAATTTGCATCTAGAAGAAGGATTACTAGAATAGAATATATCGTGGTGAAATAAGACTCTTAATTTTTTCAAGAGTAAGTGAAGTGAAAGTGTTAGTCGCTCAGTCATGTCCAACTCTTTGCAACTCCATGGAATGTAGCCTGTCAGGCTCCTCAGTCCTTGAAATTTCCCAGGCAAGAATACTGGAGTGGGTAGCCATTTGCTTCTCCAGGGGATCTTCCCTGACCCAGGGATCAATCCCCTGTCTACCACATTGCAGACAGATCCTTTCATAATTTGTACTTATGTTTAATTCCTGTAAAAGATAATTCATGTCCTAAGGTATATTTAATATAAATTATTGTATACTTAGAACAAGTTTAAAAGTAAAATACATGAAGACATTACCACAAAGGGTGAAAGACTGGGAATATACTCTTTGATATACTCTATGATCCTTACACTTGGTGTGAAGCAGTGTGCTGTTATTTGACGGCAGACTCAGATTACTTAAATTTGCATATTGTAAACTCTTTGGCCACCACTTAAATATTTTAAGTGGTATAAATAATAAATCAACATGGGAAGTAAAATTTTCAAATAACTGAACAGAAGTTAGAAAAGAAGAAAAATAAAAGAACCAGAAGAAATAGACACCAGGTAACAAGGTGGTAGGTATAAATCCAATATTAGGCTTCCCTGGTGGGCCAGTGGTTAAGAACGTGCCTGCCAATGCAGGGGGACGCAGGTTTGATCTCTGGTCCAGAAACATCCCAGATTCTGTGAGGCAACTAGATCTGTGCCCGGCAACTATGTCCACGTGCGGCAGCCACTGCCCTGGAGCCTGCGCCCCAAACAAGAGGATCCATTGCAATGAGAAGCCTGTGCACCCCAGCTAAAGAGGAGCCCTTCCGCCCTGCAGCTAGAGAAAGCCTTCACACAGCAATGAAGAACCAGAGCAGCCAAAAATAAACAAATATAAATCCAACACCATTTATAATCGCATTGAAAGTAAATGATAATAAATTACTTTAAAGATTGAGATCATCAAATTGAACACAAAGCAAGACTTGACTATTGCAATCGATAATAAATCACATTAAATTAAGAAAATAGACATTAAGAGTAAAATGATGGAAAAAAATTATCACGTAAACACTAACCTTAATAAACTGAAGGAGCTATACTAATTTCACAGAAAGTAAATTTCAAAACAAAGAACATTTTCAAGGACAAAGATGGACACTCATTAATGAGGAAACATTTTTACTCTCTGTAAAGATACATTAATCCCAAAGTAATGTATTTAACAAAGAGTTTCATAATGCATGAAGAAAAATTGGTAAAACTAAAATGAAAGATAAGAGCCATGATTAAAATGATGAAAGTTTCAAAACTTCTCTCTTAGTTGATAGTACAAGTAGGCAGAAAAGCAGGGCTTCCCTGGGGGCTCCATCAGTAAAGAAGAGGCCTGTGATGCAGGAGCCCTGTGTTGGAACCCTAGGTAGGGCAGATTCCCTGGAGGAGTCAATGGCAACCCACTCCAGTATTCTTGCCTGGAATAATCCCATGGACAGAGGAGCCTGTCAGGGGATCCATGGGATCACAAAGAGCAGGACATGACTTGGGAACCAACCACCAGGCAGAAAATCAGTAGGTCCCAGGAATTCAAAAATGTAATCTAAACTGACAAATGAATCTAACATTATGACACATGTAAAATATAACCACACTAACTAACATACAGGGGGAAAAGGAACTTACGTAATTATCTTAGTGAAACAGTGATTTCCACCTGATTTTGTATTATAAGGCTAAAGGCAAAAGCAACTGAACATAATCACTATGCCTGCTTCAGGCACTAGTGTGCTTCAGGCCTACCTGACTTCTGTGACCCTGGAAAACCTTAGCCCTCCAGGCTCCTCTTCAGTGAATATTCAGGGTTGATGTCCCATTGGACTGACTAGTTGGATCTCCTTGCTGTCCAGGGAACTCTCGAGAGTCTTCTCCAGCACCACAGATCAAAAGCATCAATTCTTCAGCACTCAGCCTTCTTTATGGTCCAACTGTCACATCCATACATGACTGCTGGGAAAACCATAGCTTTGACTAGACAGACCTTTGCCGGCAATGTGATGTCTCTGCTTTTTAATATGCTGTCTAGGTTTGTCATAGCTTTCCTTCCAAGGAGCAAGCATCTTTTAATTTCATGGCTTCAGTCACCATCTGCAGTGATTTTGGAACCTAAAAAACTGAAATCTGTCACTGTTTTCACTTTTTATTGTTCTATTTGCCATGAAGTGATGGGACTGGATGCCTTAATCTTCATTTCTTAAATGTTGAGTTTTAAGCCAGCTTTTCACTTTCCTCTTTCACCTTCATCAAGAGGCTCTTTATGTCCTCTTTACTTCCTGCCATTAAAGTGGTATCATCTGCATATCTGAGGTTTTTTATATTTCTCCTAACAATCTTGATTCCAGCTTGTGAGTCATCCAGCCTGGCATTTCGCATAATGTAAAAAGCAGGGTGATGAATACAGCCTTGTCGTACTCCTCTCCCAACTTTGAACCAGTCTATTGTTCCATGTCCAGTTGTGACTGTTGCTTCTTGTCTTGCATACAGGTTGATCAGGAGGCAGGTAAGGTGATCTGGTACTCCCATCTCTTCAATAAATTTTCCAGATTTTTGTGATCCACACAATGGTTTTAGCATAGTCACGGAAGCAGTAGATATTTATTAGAATTCCCTTGCTTTTTCTATGATCCAGCGGATGTGGCAACTTGATCACTGGTTCCTAAGCCCTTTCTAAATCCAGCTTAAACATCTGGAAATTCTCAGTTCATGTACTGCTGAAGCCTAGTTGAAGGATTTTTATCATAATTTTGGTAGCATGTGAAATGACTACAGTTGTATGGCAATTTGAACATTCTTTGGCATTGCTTTTCTTTGGGATTGGAAGGAAAACTGACCTTTTCCAGTCCTGTGGCCACTGCTGAGTCTTCCAAATTTATTGGCATATTGAGTGAAGCACTTTCACAGCATCAGCTTTTACGATTTGAAACAGCTAGGCTGGAAATCCATCACCTCCATTAGCTTTGTTTATAGTACTGCTTCCTAAAGCCCACTTGACTTCACATTCAAGGATGTCTGGCTCTAGGTGAGTGACCACACCATCGTGGTTATCTTGGTCATTAAGACCTTTTTTGTACTATTCTTCTGTGTATTCTTGCTACCTCTTAATCTCTTCTGCTTCTGTTAGATACTTGGCATTTCTGCCCTTTGTTGTGCCCATATTCACATGAAATATTCCTTGGTATCTCCAATTTTATTGAAGAGATCTTTAGTCTTTTCCATTCTATTGTTTTCCTCTATTTCTTTACATTGTGCACTTAAGCAGGCTTTCTTATAGCTCCTTGCAATCCTTTGGAACTCTGCATTCAGTTGGATATATCTTTCCCTTTCTCTTTTGCCTTTCAATTCTCTTCTTTTCTCAGCTATTTGTAAGGCCTCCTCAGACAACAACTTTGCCTTCTTGCACTTCTTTTTCTTGGGGATGGTTTTGGTTACTACCCTCTGTACATTGTTATGAACCTCTTATCTGTAGTACTTTAGGCACTCTGTCTATCAGATCTAGTCCCTTGAATCTATTCCTCACCTCCCCTGTATAATCATAAAGGATTTGATTTAGATCGTATCTGAATTGCCTATTGTTTCCCCCTACTTTCTTCAATTTGAGCCTGAATTTTGCAATAAGGAGCTCATGATTTTAGCCACAGTCAGCTCAAATTCTTGTTTTTGCTGAGTGTATAGCACTTCTCCATCTTTGGCTGCAAAGAAGATAATCAATCTAATTTCAGCGCTGACTGTCTGGTGATGTCCATGTGTAGAGTTGCCTCTTGTGTGTTGACTGGTAAATGTGTTTCTCACAGTAGCATAGTTATTCTGAACCTACTTTACACATACTCTTTATTTGGACAAAATCATATGTATTTAGATACTGAAAGCCAGGTTTTTCACCATCAGAAAGATGTATAACAGATAAGCAAAGAGGTAATGTTAGAATGAACGTATGACGTTGGACTGGAGTCGAATATATCAGTATAAACTTATATTGTTAAATGCACGTGCAAACATATAGATACAAAAATAAGAAAAACTTGATCTTTGAATACCATTGTGTCCTTCTTAGAGAAATGGACCATTCTATGGCTGAGACAAGTTTAGTATAAGAAAATCCTGGCCTATCTTGGTGCCAGAATGAAGGAAATGCTTAAAAAAGAGGAAACATAAAAGTATGAGGGTATGTCAGAAAGTCAAAGAAACCAATCTGTAAAAGCTCCTGGTGAGCAATGCGGAAATTATTTGCGCAACAAAGTGAAAAATAACAGTATTGGGTTTTAACCTAGATAATAAATTTATAAATGCATAATTGAATAAGTAAATAAATAAGGTATAAAGGGCAACTTGTCCTTATAGGAGAATCCCAAATAATAAACCTAGAAGTAAACAGAAATGGAAAATCACCACTGGAATGCCACAGTAATAATTGCTCAAACAAAATCCACTGATAAATGCCAGATTTAGTGGAAAAAATATTTTAAAAGAAATATGATATTTGGAAGGGAAGTTAATGGCAAACCTAGACAGCATATTAAAAAGCAAAAATATCACTTTGCCAACACATGTCTGTATAGTCAAAGCTGTGGTCTTTCTAGTAGTCATGATGTGAGAGTTGAACCATAAAGAAGGCTGAATACAGAAGCACTGATGCT
The DNA here is from genome assembly GCA_006410935.1 of Redunca redunca. Lineage (NCBI taxonomy): Eukaryota > Metazoa > Chordata > Mammalia > Artiodactyla > Bovidae > Redunca > Redunca redunca. Next base: position 420,749 of record SJYQ01003076.1, read on the forward strand.
TTCAAACTGTGGTGCTGGAGAAGACTCTTGGGAGTCCCTTGAACAGCAAGGTGATCAAACCGGTCAATCCAAAAGGAAATCAACCCTGAATGCTCCTTGGAAGGACTGATGCTGAAGCTCCAACACTTTTACCACCTGATGCCAAGAACTGGCTCATTGGAGAAGACCCTGAAGCTGGGAAAGGTTGAAAGCAAAAGAAGAGGGCAGCAGAGGATGAGATGGAGGGATAGCATCAGCATCACCGACGCAGTGGACAGGAACTTGGGCAAACTCCAGGGGACAGAGGAGGGAGGCACGCCTGGAGTGCTGCAGTCTATGGGCTCCCAAAGAGTCGGACACGACTTGGTGGCTGAACAACAACAAGGACACTTGCATGTCTTCAAAATGTCTCTCTTGAAACACTTCTTAACTACTCTGATGGTTTAAATATTGTCCACAAATTCCTTTATATTTTCCCAGGTGGTGAGGCATAATTCCTCACTTCTTGTGCATGAGTTGGATGTAGTGAGTCACATCTAACAAAGTAAGGAAAGGGAAATAATAACCTTATAGTACAGAAACCTGGCAGACATAGCTTTAAACAAGTGATCGAGGTCAACATTACCTGTCATATTCATATCACATGCCCCTGATTATGATGCAATATCAAAGGGCCATCACCTCTCAGCTGTTCCTTCCAAAAAGGTATAACCACAGCCTCATCATGAGAACATATACATATATAGATCAGAGAACATTTTATAAGACACCTGACCAGTACCACTTCAGAAGTGTCAAGGTCACCAAGACAAGGAATAACTGATAACTTATCATGACTTAGATTAAAGGCACATGACACCTTAAGGCAATGTAGCATGCAAGGTTGGATCCTAGGATTTTTTTAAAAGTGGAAAAACTGAAGAGATGTAAATAAAGTATATAGTTTACTCATTAATATTTTTCTGCTATTAATATCTTAGTTGTGATCATTTGAACTGTGTTTTTATAAGATATTAACATGAGGAGAAGCTATGTACAGCATATACAGAAACTAGTTTTGCAACACTTTCTACTTCTGAAATTATTTCAAGAAAATAAAGAAATTATATGGAATTTAACAATATTCTACACTGAAAAAAAGATGGACAATATAGCTCCCCTGTTCTGAATTATCACCAAACTTCAGTCAATCCTAGTGGTTTCCACATCCTAAGAATATAGAAATTGTCTACTCACTGTGAATCCCCCTTTGGTGTCATCCAGGTTAAGGTAGATTCAATTTATTATTCCTTTGGCTCAGCCAGATATAGTTTGATTTCTGCAAATGTGAACAACAAGTCTCACCAATTTAAAAATAAAAAGTTAGTCTTGCAATCACTTTTTACATTGTTCATGTCATTTTGCTCACTGTCTCACAAAGGGCAATTTTTTTTCTTCTAAATTGTATAATAGTTATTTTCTATGTAACATATCACATAGGTTAAGTCTCATTAAAACAATTTTGTTTTATAATACTCAAGGCACAGCAGGATTTGTATTTTAAATAGTATATATATATTTACATACTGTACATATATTTTATTATATGTATGTGTACCTTTTGTTTTACTTGTGATGTATCCTACATTTAACATTTCCCAGTATATGTAGATACATTCAGTGGCCTTTCTATGTCGCCTTCTCTGAGGCTGGTGGATTCACACTCCCAGTATATCCATCAGTTCAGTTCAGTTGCTCAGTTGTGTCTGACTCTTTGTGACTGCATGGACTGCAGCACACTAGGCCTCCCTGTCCATCACCAACTCTGGGAGTTTACACAAACTCATGTCCATTGAGTTGGTGATGCCATACAACTATCTCATCCTCTGTCGTCCCCTTCTCCTCCTGCCTTCAATCTTTCCCAGCATCAGGGTCTTTTCAAATGAGTCATCTCTTGGCATCATGTGGCCAAAGTATTGGAGTTTCAGCTTCAACATCAGTCCTTCCAATGAACACTCAGGACTGATCTCCTTTAGGATGGACTGGTTGGATTTCCTTGCAGTCCAAGGGACTCTCAAGAGTCTTCTCCAACACCACAGGAGTACAAAATAGAACTTCCCTAAGTCTATTGCAAGGAACATTGTTCTCTCAAGAAGGTCCCAGATCAAAGAAACCCATAACAAAATTAATATGAAAATCTGTATATATGTTACATTACTACTCAGAGATTTAAAAGCACATTAAAATCTCTAACACCTAATAGAAAATGTAATTCCTTGACTCAGAGATGTCCCAACTTTTTTTTTTCCCCATAGTGTAAAGAGCATCTTGATGAAAGTAAAAGAGGAGAGTGAAAAAGTTGGCTTAAAACTCAACATTCAGAAAGCTAAGATATTGCATCCAGACCCATCACATCATGGCAAATAGACAGGGAAATAATGGAAACAGTGACAGACTTTATTTTCTTGGGCTCCAAAATCACTGCAGACTGCAACCACGAAATTAAAAGACAGTTGCTCCTTGGAAGGAAAGTAATGACCGACTTAGACAGCATATTAAAAAGCAGAGACATTACTTTGCCAGCAAATGTCCATCTAGCCAAGGCTATGGTTTTTCCAGTGGTCATGTGTGGATGTGAGAGTTGGACTGTGAAGAAAGCTGAGTGCCGAAGAACTGATGCTTTTGAACTGTGTTGTTGGAGAAGACTCTTGAGAGTCCCTTGGACTGCAAGGAGATCCAGCCAGTCCATTCTGAAGGAGATCAGTTCCCTGAATATTCATTGGAAGGACTGATGCTGAAGCTGAAACTCCAGAGGATGAGATGACATGAAACTGACAGAGGATGAGATGGCATGCCCAACTCAATGGACATGAGTCTGAGTTAGCTCCGGGAATTGATGATGGACAGGGAAGCCTGGCGTGCTGCAGTCCATGGGGTCACAAAGAGTCAGACACGACTAAGTGACTGAACTGACTGAACTGACCTGTCGTTTTTGGAAACCAATTTGGGAATCTGTTATAAACAGAATACACCATAAGAGCCAAACTGCAATGCTGCTACTTCAAGCTAGTTCATAGGTCAGGGTGTGCAGTCTATGCCTGAAAGGAGATTTCTAAGCTGGCAGTTGCATGGATGGCTGAATTGGATAGATAAATGATAAGTGAACAGATAGATATATAGCCAGCCAGACAGGTAGATAGATAGATGAATAGATCAGAACCACTGTTTGGGCATATCCCAGTATTATCCTATCAAATGAGAAAGAGGCGGTAGAAAGAACACAGAAGAGTAAAGTGTTTTGCATAATGCCATAAAGATGATATGGGCAAAAAAAGCAAAATAAATGCAATGTTTGCTATTTGTATAACATTTTACGATACTCCTCACGTGTGCTTTTGTGTTTCCATGGGACCCTGTGGATATTATTTTAATGCTTTAATACTTATAAATATCATGATGTTTTATAAAGTCTTATTTACCGATCTGTTTTTCACTCATATAAGTTTCAAGTGGTGAGAAATATATCATAGTCATAATTATATTCTGATTATCTAGTAATGGCCTAGCACAGAGTTTGAAACTCTCTGGCTTAAATGAATGACATGTATAAAAGCACCATATCTAGAGTCGTATATTGTAGTAAAGGTGCAGAAACAGGTGAGTTTACAGATTTAAAATTTCAATAATAATGATAAGGGACTTCCCTGGAGGTCAGGTGGTTAAAACTTCACCTTTCAATGCTGGGGTTGCAGGTTCAGTCCCTGGTCAGAGAGCTAAGATGCCACATGCCTTCCAGCCAGAATACCAAAACATTAAACAGAAATATTGTAACAAATTCAATAAAGACTTTAACGATGGTCCATGTCAAGACAATGTTTAAACAATAATAATGATGATAGTTAAATAAGAATAATATTGTGCATTGGAAATTTAGGAAAGAAAATAAATTTGTTTTCTAAAATAATGCACGTGAAAAAGGTTAAAATAAATTAGAAGACAAAAATATTCTCTACTTTGAAAAATAAATATCCAACAAAGTAATAAAAAGGAAAAAAATATGTGCATATAAAGTGAGAAAGAGAAAGGAATTGTAACAGTAATTTAGAAGAGATGTTTAACTTATAAAAACATACAACAGATAGCATATATTGATTGATCTGAAACATGTAGCAAATATTTCTCATAGAATAATAACAATTCAAATTACCAAAGTCATTACAAAATGAAGTAGAAAAACCGAATAAATACATAACATGAAAAGTAGTTCATAAATTTGTTAAAAGGTGACCCAAGTGAAGCCTCAGGTCTTGTTTATTATTAAAGCTTGTTTTTATAAATATTCAGCAGCAGAAAATTTCTACACAACAGAAAATGATCTAAAACCCAGAATAAATAATGTAAAAACAACTTGATTTATAAGGGAAATATGACCTTGATATCAAAAAATACTAGGATAATAAAAACTGAAAACCATACATCAATGAACATAGATTTGGAAATCCTCGGAATGTGGTGGCTCACTGAAACATGACTGAATACAGTTTAATCTTTTAAACAGAATTATGAAGTAGTGAGAACTTTACTGTAAGGAAACATCAACTCAATTGGCCAAATTAAAAAACCAGCAAATTAAAATTCATCTCGAGAGAAACCAAAAAGCTTTGCTAAGATACAAAATTCTTTTTAATAAATGGTGTATATGAAGAACCAATATTCAAGATGCTAACAGTATGAAAATAATAAAAGTGATTCTATAAATATTAAGAATCAGATGACAGTTCCTACCATCACTGCTATTTAATACTCTCTGGATAATCCAGTCACTTGTGTAACAATAGCAACAAAAGTAATAATATTGTTACCAAGAATCATATCTTGAATTACCACTAATTTCCAGTTTTACTTATTTTGTCTATTAAAGGGCCTTATATCTCTAAGATTCATAGATGAAAGAGAGATGATATAACTTGCCCAGGGTCTGACAATCCCGGCTTCAAACCTGGACTTTATAGGGAACTAGTTCTAGGAGTGTTAGCAAAAGTAAAAAAGAGACAATTCATAAGAGAAATAGAAATTGGTAAATATTATAAGCAAAGACATGGAAAATAGTTCATCTTTACCAATAATCACAGAAATGAGGATTAAGGCAACAAGTTCCTTTTCATCTATGAAACTGGCAAAATGTGAATAAGGTAACTATCTGATCCTAGGAAGAATAAGTAAAATTTTTCTCTTGTATAATGAAGGTGACATTGAAACTAAGAATGGAACATATCCGGACTAAAAATGGCAGTATCTGTTAAGATGCAGAGGTTTCTTAGTTTTTGACAGTATTAAATAAATTGTCCACTATTTTTTTTGAGGGGGGGGCTATTATATTAAATAGTTTCCTGTGTATGTAGTACTCATAGCAGTGGAAGATAGGAAGCAATCTACTGTTTCTATAATAGTGGAATGGCTGGGTAAATCATAATTAATTCACTAAATTGACTGCTAAACAACTGTTAAAATCGTGTTTTCAAAAATCACATAGGAACTATGACATATATTAGTTTTAACTAAAAAAAAAGGGGACAAATAGAGTGAATACTTTGATAATGACTAAGATACTTGCACATGAAATCGACCATAACATCGGGTATGAAACAATTAACCAGTGACACCCCTGAGCGACAGCTTCTGAAGAGTCATTCAACGGTAGGGTGCAAAAGGCCCCAGTGTTCTGCACAACTGGGATCTGTTTTGTTATCGGCTGCCTCTGCTCATGTCACTGGAAGGCACTACTTTTATTCCAAAGCTGCAGCAGAATTCTGATGATGACCACACAGAGATGATGCTCTCAATTCAAGGACACAGAGCTGCCATTCCATCCAGCCATTAATGAGAAGAGCAAGGCCTCAGCAGGTTCCCATGCATGTGACAGGAAAGCCAAGAATTGTGGGCTTTCCCACAGTGCCTGGAAAAAAAGGCTGAAGTTTGAGCACAGATTAATGACTGCAGGACAAAGACTTTTTAAAATACATGAAAAAGCTGGAAAGCAACAATTCATAAAAGGCTTATTTTCTTGAGAGAGGCATGACACTATAAGCTGATTAAGAATGTTTATTTAGAAACATGAAGAAACGTTCTAATTTCAGGAATTTCAGGGACTTCTCTGGCAGTCTAGGGATTAAGACCTCATGCTTCCAATGCATGGGGCATGGTTCAGTCCCTGGATGGGGAACTAATATCCCACATGCTACACTTCACAGCCAAAAACACAGTAACAGGAACTTCCCTGGTGGCTCAGTGGTAAAGAGTCTGCCTGCCAGTGTCAGAAGCACGGGTTTGATCCCTGGTCTGGGAGGGTCCCACATGCCATGAAGAAGCTAAGCTCCACAACCACTGAGGTGCACATGCCCAAGTGTCTGTGCCCCACAACAAGAGAAACCACAGCAACGAGAACCCCGTGCACTGCCACTAGGGAGCAGCCCCCGCTCACTGCAACTAGAGACAAGCCCTCACAGCCATGAGGACTCAGCACAGTCAATCAATCAATCAATCAATCAAAACTTAAAAAGCAAAACCAACAAAAGAATTTCATGATTTGTTGGACTTTTAGAAAGGGTTTGCTAAATTTGGGAAATGACATCACTTACAAAAATCTTTGATATCTTCGATGTAAAACATGAATTTTCAATTCAATAATAATATTTAATGTAAGGAAATAAAGACCGTCACACTTTTGGGGGAAGGGAAAAAAAGCACTTGAAACAAAGCTGACCAGTCCAGTGAAAAAATTCCAACACAGGGCCCCAAAGGAGATCGCCATGACATAGAAGCTGAAATCCAGATGAAAAAATATTTCTTCATTAGTCACTCTGACTAGGAGTTAACACCTCTTTCATAGCAAAGATGGAGCTGCTGCCTGAGGAGTGTACCTACAGGTAGATACAAGTGAGATGCATTTCTGAAGAGTAAATTTCCTGAGTGAAAAGATTTTTTGTGTTTTGGATGGAGATGGTTTGAATTGTACAGACGGGGACAACCACTGCATGTGAGTATGTGTGCACGTGTACACACGTACACATCTTCTTTCTTAAGCAAGAGAACACAGAAGACCAACATGGAGTCTTGTCTGAAGAAGAATGAGCTTCTACTCGGGCAGATGGGGGCTTAGAGCCACTGTGTTTTGGCATAAAGGTACATACGACCCCAGTTTTTCACCACCTTTGGAAAAACTGGGGCATGTTGCTTTCGAAAATTTGGCAGGTAAACATCCCAACATACACAGCTTTTGTGTCGGTTCCTTACAACAAATACCCCTTAAAACAGTAACACTTGTCATGCCCTTAAGTCTACAGTCGGAGTAGAATTGGGAAAGTTTGGCTTCTACAAGCGTTAACCTGAACTAGTTCCAAGGCTATGAAGTGGAAACATCTGAAAGTCTGTGCTCTTATACGTCTGGTTTGGTGAGGGCTTTGGCTCAGATTCCTCTCCACGCGGCTCCTCCACGTGACCTCTCCACACAGTCCGTCAACAGAGGCTACTTTGGACTTTTTCTCAGAACAGTGTCTGCCTTGCCCAGAGAGTGAGTGTCCCAGAGAGAAAGAGAACTTCAGAGAGAGAGAGAGAGACTCAGAGAGCATGAACAGAGAAAAGAGAATAAAGTGGAGGCCGAGTCAAGGTCCCCTTGCTGCCTGTGATCTAGCCTGGGAAGTCAGTGTGACTTCTACTACATTCTATTGATTAAGGCAGACGTGAAACTCATTCCTAATGGAGGAGTGTCCGCGCCACACTCTAGGAAAAACGTGTGGGATCAGATAAATATTGGTGCTTCCATCTCGGAAACATATAATCTACCACAGTTCATCCCTGGGCTTCCATAATCCCCTCCTCCATCATACCCCAAATACACTTATTTCTCTCCCCTAAGACCCTCAAGCTTTATCACATCATTTCAAGATTCAGACACTCCATATAGTGTCCTATGCAGTTCGTCAGGTGCAATTTCTCAAAGGCAGCTCTTGAGTAAATTTCTTTAGATCTGAAGGTCTGTGAACTAAAAAGGCAAGTTCTATGCCCTTTACACACCCAACATACAATGGTAGGGCAGGCATCCGTTCACTGCTATGGAGCTTCCTGTTCAAAGACGAGAAAAGGGAGGCACGTGGTTTAACAGCTCCAGTTCTGAAATCCAGCTGGACGATGGTACCAGTTACCAAGCTGGAACCCCATCCTACTTCCAATACTCTCCGTGATTGTTTTCCACCCTCTGACCCACTGTTTCTGTCTTCTACCTCATTCTTTTTTCATTAGAAATGACAGGTGTTTGTAGCTCTGTAGTTTCCTCAGAGTACATTCTGACAGAGGTAATTTGGACATCCAAAGGTCTATTTTCATTCTGTATCAACTTTATCTCTTTCAGTCCAAAGTGATAGAATTCCTTTTACACTTTGTGAATCTGTTATGAATCAATCTATCATCAACTCTAATAGACAAAGAGCCATATCCACAAATCTGTTCAAGAACAGTTTTTTTCCCTACTTGAGACTTTCTAAGTCGACTGTGTGATGTGGCCGTTATAGGGTCTTTTGTTTAATGCAAAGATTCTTTAAGTTATGCCTATTCTGATTGAATGACTCTCTAAGACAATGCCTTACATTTTTCTGAGGTCTTTATAAAGCATATTTTAGTCCCACGCTGGATTTTATCACTGCTCAGAAGCTTTAATTTAGGGAGCTAGGAAACTGAGAATGAGTTATATTTTTAATCCAGTAAGCCTAGGTCCCTTTATATTTAACAGCTATTTCTTTAGCTTGCCCCTCTCTTGCATTTTATTATGGACATATAAAAGAAGCCAAGTAACAACTTTAACCCTTTGCCCAGAAATCTCTCTAGTGAGACCCTCCAGTTCATTACATACATTTTCTACTTTCCACATTATAATGTATAACATTGTTGCTAAACTTCCTGAACCTAGTTAAGAGATCCTCTTTCCTTCAGTTTTCAAGAATATTTACTTTCCTTTCCTTCAGTACTTCACAGGTAGTCTGTAAAAGGGCCATTATGCTCTTCTAGGTCTTTCCAAATACTGTCTAATCTCTTAGTCACAAAGCTATTATCATCGTTTTAGTTTTTGCTTATGGCAGCATGCAACAGCCAGGTCCCAACATGTGTACTAATGAGCTAGGGCAGCATAACAAACCAATCCTAAATGAAAGAGACTTAGACCGAAGATATTTAATCAGGGCACGAACCTGCAGTCTGTGCAGGTTCAGCAAATCCTGCTTCTACTCTCTCAGCTAGACAGCTCAAGATCTGCAGGCTGGGAAACATCACAGGCTTGTTCTCTCTTAAATCTCATATACGATTTTGGCTGTCAGCTGGGGCCTCAGTATCTCTCCAGGTAGTCAGTCTCTCCACGTGGGTCAGGTTTTCTCTTGGCATGGTGACTGGTTTCCCACAGAACAAGCATTCTAAGGGGGGTGGGGGGAATGTGGGCAGACAGAAACTGTTTTGCCTTTTATGACCTGTCCTTGATTGTCATGTGATATCACTTCTGTCTACAATTTTATCAGTTGTACTGGTTAGAAGGTTTTACCGAGGTTCATTGGAAAGGAACATAGACTAAACCAGCTAATGCGAGGGTGTCAATATTGCACTTTAATAGGAGTACGTGCAATAGTTTATAAATTGACATAGCCATCTTTGGGAATTGCAGAGCCTGTAGTTTTTCCTACAGATAATGGGTGTAGTCATTCTGAGTACATTACAATGTTTCCTTCACATACCATGTTGTTATTGCAGCAATTCCTAAACCAGGTGGGCCCAATTAAGTAGAATCCAAACTCTAGTTTGATCAAAATCCTTACTGAATGCTTAATCAGGTTTAACTTTGAACATGCAACATATTAGGCATGTAAAAATAAAGTTTGAAGACAATAGAATCTAGGAAATGATCAAAAAGTTTAGGAACCTAGAACTGGAGAACATTTTCACTACCCAGAAAACCACAAAAAATAAAGCCTATTTAAATTAAATCTTATAGAATGAACACAAGCTTTTCTAGTTAAGAGTGAGGCTGGATGAGGATGGAACTGAGGTGAAGGATCTAGCTTCAATCCACGTCTTAATCTCTGTGTAAATCAAAGGTCTGGAGAGGTTTCACTGCGTTGCTCTCTACTTCATTAGAAAGAAAAAGCTAAGCAAGCTTCTTTTTGATTAAAAAAAGAAGAAGAAGAAAGGAAATGGTCCAGTAGTAGTTATCTCTACTTCTTCAGCATGTATTTCAGGAGTAAAGCATATTTAATTTATATGTCTCTATTTTTATTCCAAGAAGACAGATTTTCATCGCATCTTTCTACTCATAGGGCACACTAAAGGTTTTGTTTATAAAAATCAGTAAGCCCAACACTTTTTGCTATTTTTTAAAGCCAATGTATTTCATCTCTCACTGTCTGCTGAAGGAAACCCTGTATCTTCTAGCATGCAGTTGGATTGTGTCAAATCTTCGTGGTCCACTATCAGCCAACAAGATTCAAGGTCACTGTTTTAGCGTGTCTGTTTCCTGGCAGAGCTCCCTGGACCTGATGAGGGCCCTTCAAGTTATAAGTGGGCACAGACTATTTTGGGCTGTATGAAAGGCAATTCATCACTCTGTCCAATGCTACCCATCTAGGCTCGCCTTGTATCTGAGCACTTGGCATTTTCAGCAGGTAAATGATGCTCCTCATTTTCTCTGAAGGTAGGGTTGGTCAGATGGTTGGAATTATCTACTGTAAAGAGTCAACTTCTACCAAGAATAGATAACACAGTCACTTCTCTGAATGTCAGGACAGTAAGAAATAACCCACCCACATTGATTTCCTAAATCAAACACATTGATGTAAATTTTATAAATATTATGTATTACTATTATACATATTAGTATAAATAAAACTTCCCTGGGTTTTTGGTTCATTCCATGTTTTACCTTTTTATATCATTTTGACTATTTATTAATTTACTATTTCTGATTTTAATCACTGGATTGGTCTAGTCTAGTTTTTAAACCAAAGTCTCCAGTTTGTTTATTTCCAAAATTTCTTTTTTTTTTTCCTAATACTTTAAAGCTATACATTATTCAGTGTTTACTATTTTAAAAACATCTGGGTGTTGTCTTTACTGTAAGTTTTTTTTGAAGTTTATTTATGGTTGGCTGTCAGATCTTAGGTGTGGCACATGAGCTCAGTAGCTGCCCCGGGGCATGTGGGTCTTTAGGTCCCTGATCAGGGACTGAATCTGAGTGCCTGCAATGGAAGACAGATTCTTTACCCACTGGACCACCAGGGAAGTCTGCTCTAAGTTTTGACTCTAATTTCTGTCTCTGTGTTTCCTTGAATTTAAAAGTTACCTGTAACTGTGTGGGTTTTATGTATGCGCATGTGTTACTTCTCAGTGAGTGCAATCATTTGCTTCTATTCTGTTGTTAATTCTTAATTGTATTGTATTTTGTTTAACGGGTATAAATTATAGGATGTCAACTTTTTATAATTTGTTGAGATTTCCTTTGAGCCCTAATTCATAATCAATATTTGTGAATGCTCATTTGTATTTTTAAAAAACAGCCTTATGAAACTAAAAGTAATGCACATTTATTTGCACAAATAAATTTATTTTACTGTTCGAATTCACAAAACAATGTGCATTTCTACTGAATTCAAATTGCTTGTTCAAGCATTTTATTATTCAGTCTCCTTACATTTACTTTGGTCAACTTATCTGTTCTGTGATTTTTGAGAGTGGCATAATAAACCCTCACTAGCCTCGTGGCTTTGTCAATTTGTCCTCCATGGCTAATCATTTATCTTTTATATAGTTCAAACAGTTTTGCTGGGTACATAAATATTATTGACTATAACATTTTCATGGAGAAGTGTTTCTTTTATCAAAATGAAAAATTTATTTTTATGATTTTGAATCTTTTCATATTGAATTCTACTTGATCCTGCTTGCTTTATTTTGTTGACATTTTAAAAACCTGTTTCTACTACATGATTTTTCTTTCCGTCATATTGATTGTAATTATTCAATCAATAATTCAATAATAATTCAATCAATAATTCATATACTTGGACATTCTCTATCCATTTATATTGATCTTTATCCTGAATTCTAATTACCCCTTCCCTTACTTTTTGGATTTTATGTGTATCTTTATTACATTTCCTCAAGGACTTTTCATTGTTTTTCTCGCTCTAACAATCTGCAAGTTATTAATTCTAATTCCATTTTTCAAGTATTTCCCCTTAGGTGTTAACACATGTATTTAACCCAGAGGGATGGGATGGGGAGGGAGGTGGGAGTGGGGTTCAGGATGGGGAACACATGTACACCCATGGCGGATTCATGTCAATGTATGGCAAGACCAATACAATATTGTAAAGTAATTAGCCCCCAATTAAAATAAATAATTTTTTTTAAAAAAAGCTATATTTGTCAAACAAAACCTTGCCAGTATTAATCCATATCTATATTACCTTCCTTCCATCAACCTTTTAAATTCCTTATTCAAACAAGAAAAATAACCCCACATATCCTTTTATTTTCTCTGCTGGATTTGAAGTTTTACATGCTGAATGTGGTTTCTTTCTGTCACAGTACAGATTTTTCTTAAATAGTTGATGATTATATTTCTGAGTGTACTGAAGAGTTACTTGGACTGATGGGGGGAACTTGTGTCCATGTGGTGCTCCTAGGTGAGAACTGGGATGTATCATGCCTTCCCATTGATTTCTGGGATGGTCCCACCATGTGGACATCAGTGCCCAAATTCACTGCACCTGCCTTGAGTGAGTCTGCTTTGTGGCTTTGCCGAAGCTACACAGGACAGATGAATTGCACTGATGTCAAAAACTTGACTTAGAACTTCCCTGGGGATTCAGTGGCTGAGACGCCTGCGCTCTCAGTGCAGGGAGCATGCGGTCAGTCCTCGGTTGGGGAAGATCTCGCATGCCATGCTGCATGGCGTGGCCACAAAAAAAAAAAAAAAAAAAAAAGTTGGCCTAGTTGGGTGTTGCAACTAATTTCCATTGTAGCAATTGTCTTTTGTGCCTGATTTTGCCTGTGTTTTCTTTCTTCTTTTATTTTAAATATAAAAATATCAATTTTATGTATATAGGTATTTGTTTACTTTTTACCAAAAATAAACTTTTATGGTTTCAGTGGCTTTTTGGATTTATTATATTTCTTTTCCACTTTTTTATTGTTGATGTGTTGCTGCTGCTGTTGCTGTTTGGTTTAGTTGGTTTTTCATCTAATAATATGCTTTACCATGGGAAGCATTTTGCAGTGGAGGTGGGGTAAGGGATTGGCATAAAACTCATCCTGCCATCTCAAAATATGAAAATTTATCTTTTGATAGAAATTATCCATTTTTACTTGACCTTCCAATTCATGGTGTTAAACTTAATAATTTAAAAATAAATATTCTAATTCATTTGTATTTGGGCTTATACCTCCCCACATTGTTCCTAATACTCTGCATTGTCCTGGCCTCTCTTTTTCTCCTAAACTTTGTTCAATTCCTAAATTGTTGGGAATTTACTCTTCTTGAAGGAAAAAGGGTTTTATTAATTGTTCTCTTTCACCATTTAGCTGTTTTCTATTCCTTCAATTCTTGTTAATTCCTTCATTTTTTAGTTCTTGTATTGTTTAATTTTTTTCTATATTTTGTAGGCAAGTTCTCAATGTATTTTTATTTTATTAATTTTAAAATGCCATTATAAATTTCCT
>SJYQ01003076.1:442030-529270 GCA_006410935.1 Redunca redunca
GATCATTGGCTCATATATAAAAATTAATTGTATCTATATATTAGCAATGGACAAATGAATATTAAATTTTTAAAAATCCTATTCACAGAAGCATTATGAAGAATAAAAACCCACAGGAAAAAGAACAGTTTATTGTACTATAAATATTATATATATTGCTAAGAAAATTTAAAAGAGATCTAAATAAATTAAGTCATTCCATGTTTATAGATCAGAAGACTCAATATTGTCAATATGGTAATTCTACCTAAATTAATCTATGGATTCAATACCATCTAGTAGCCTCTTTGGGAAAAATTGACAAGTTGATTGTGAAATTTATATGGAAATACAAAGGACCCAAAATAGCTAAAGCAATTTAGGAAAAAGAAACCTTGGATGCATAAAATAAATTCTACTCAAAGGGCCTAAATTGATAACTAAATTTGTTCATACATATACTTTTAAACAAATAGAAGCATAGAAAAGAAAGAAAATTCATGTCCAAATCAAGTGATTCAATAGGTGTTTGCTGAGCATCCACTATGTACCAGTTACTCTTTTAGGTGCTAGAGTTATAGCAGTGAATCAAACAGACAAGATCCTAAGATCCGGGAGATAAAGATAATCAAGTATCAGCTATGTCAGATCATGGTAAGAGCAATGGGGAAGACTGAAGCAGAGCAAGAGAGGTGGGATGCCATCTAAACAGGATTGTTTGGGAAAGTCTCACTTATAAAGAGAGATGTGGGCATGGAAATGAAGAAAATGAGAAAAGGAGCACTGAAGTGTGTGCTTGTGGAAGTGAAGTGTGCCAGGCAGAAACACCATGTTGTCTTTCCAAATGACATTAGGGAGTAGATGAAGCTTTCCAGTGGTGACAGTCAGCTTCCTGCGGTTGAAGAACATGAAGAGATCCCGTCACCTCAAGCCGAGCAAGCAAGGAAACAAAGACAGGACACAAAGAGGATATAATACATAATGCTTCCTAAATTGTGCTTCCATCAGCCTCTGCAACTGAGTTTCAGAGGAAAGAAAAAGTAACTTGGACACAACGTTTAATTCAGGTAATCTAAATTCAATGGTTTTCAAACTTGAAACCTACCAATGTCCACTGTGTTTAACTTTAGGAAGCTTGTGTTACTGGATAGGGAATCCTCAACTTGGATTTTTGTCAGAGAAGTCAGTCATTTCCAGGAACTGCTCACAAGAAAGGAACAGTCTAGCCAAGAGTCCATGACTCCCTGGCCCACTTGGAGGCTCTGACCAGCAGGGGAGATGATAAAGTGAACCCCCATAGCTTGATAATACAGGGCATTAAGAATCCCAAACTTGTTTTATTGCTCTATTTTTAAGTGAACATATCGCTTTACATGCAGTGAGCATGCAGTGAGAACACATTTTAGGTATTTAACGTGACACTGTCTCTGTGATGGTACTGTTTTCAATGTATTTATAAATCATTCCATCCACTGGTATATCTATCTCTGTGAGTCTGGTTAACCTGAGTGTGATTATATTCTGGTGTTTTGCTGGAAATTGTTGTTTCAGTTCAGTTCAGCCGCTCAGTCATGTCCGACTCTTTGCGACCCCATGAATTGCGCAGCACACCAGGCCTCCCTGTCCATCACCAGCTCCCAGAGTTCACTCAAACTCACGTCCATCGAGTCAGTGATGCCATCCAGCCATCTCATCCTGTCATTCCCTTCTCTCCTGCCCCCAATCCCTTCCAGCATTAGGGTCTTTTCAAATGAGTCAACTCTTCGCATGAGGTGGCCAAAGTATTGGAGTTTCAGCCTCAGCATCAGTCCTTCCAATGAGCACCCAGGACTGATCTCCTTTAGGATGGACTGGCTGGATCTCCTTGCAGTCCAAGGGACTCTCGAGAGTCTTCTCCAACACCACAGTTCAAAAGCATCAATTCTTCAGTGCTCAGCTTTCTTCACAGTCCAACTCTCATATCCATACGTAACCACTGGAAAAACCATAGCCTTGACTAGATGGACCTTTGTTGGCAAAGTAATCTCTCTGCTTTTTAATATGCTATCTAGGTTGGTCATAACTTTCCTTCCAAGGAGTAAGCGTCTTTTAATTTCATGGCTGCAATCACCATCTACAGTAATTTTGGAGCCCAGAAAAATAGTCAGCCACTGTTTCCCCTGTTTCCCCATCCATTCGCCATGAAGTGATGGGAAAATTGTTGTTTCCCCAACATCTATTCCCCCTCCCTAATTGTTCTGTTTTATCCGTGTGTTCTCCTTTTCCTGACACTGCATTCCAAGTCCTGCTCCCAGGCGACTGGGTCTAATTGGATTCTCACCATACTTTTGCCCCCTGCATGCATGGATTGTGTGAAAGAAGTGCTGGAGGCAGGCCTGAGATAATACCCATGTTTATTGCCGTCGCACAGTAAAGCAAGGGACATGCTTCAGTCCAATGAGACAGTATCTGGGAGGGAAGAGGAGTTATTTTTGAAAAGTTTCCTCAGTTGTAAAAGGAGTCACAAGAAATTAAGTTTCGTTCCTTAGTTGGGTGTTGTCAGATGCAGAAGTGAGGCTTGGAGCTGTCTTAGCAGGTTTCCCTCCAACAGCAAGTAGACATGAAGAGAAAAGCAAAGCCAAGAGAATGCTGGAGATATGAGCCGCAATGCCTGTGAACAGAGCCGTCACCCAGCTCGGTATACCTGCTTCATGCTATTAGCCAGTATGGATTTTCTTCTCTGCTTTCTGTTACTGAAAGCATTCTGAAAGACACAGGCTCTGATAAAATCAAGTTGTTAGAATTACAGGAGTGCTTCACACTAGAGCAGGATGACACTACTCTGTGATTTTCCCTTGTGCTATTTTCCACGGCTGCCTCCTAACATAACTAAATTAGCAAAACAAGGTACAAGGGATAAAAAAAATGTTTCAAGTCAATGTTGACAAGACCATGGGGAAACAGGCACAATTGTACATTGCTCCTAGCATAGCAAATTGGTTTCATCTTTCTAAGAAGAACTCTGTTGCTATGTAATAAGACCTTTAAAATTGTTCACAGTTTTGACCCAGAAATTCGACTTCTGTGTTTATATCCCAGAGAAATTCCCCTGGATTCAATAAACAAAAATTTAGGCACTCACAGAAATACAACTGAAAATAGGAGGGAAAAAAAAAACTGGTAAATAATCCAATAACCAAGCAAATGGAGAGCATGATAAACCAACATAAAGAGAAATTATGTCGCCTTTCCAAATACTACTAGGACTATGTCTAACTTAGAATGAACACGAAATAAAGCAGAATGGAAATAGTAGAAAACAAAATGGTAAAAACATATTATTTTCTCGGACATTAGCCTCTCTTCCTACGCTCACAAACTATCAAGTCAAATCATCTTCTTTAGATGTAGCAGAGTTACTCACACACCCACACACAGAGACATTCACAACAGAGGGCAGAGCACGGAAAGTCAGCCAGAAAACACACGAGTGGATAAGGTATTCACTGGTATTAGGTTAGATGGAAATAAGCAGAGTGATGGCTAGTGTGTAACCGGATGGATGTGTGGGTTTCCTTTGGATTGGNNNNTGGATTGGGGTGGGGGCGGGGGATGGTGGGGCAAGGGAACAACTTGTGTGGGGATGGTGGGGCTGTTGCAGGCAGCTGACCATAAGGTGGGTCAGCTGATCAGAAACAGTGTCGATGGGCTGCAAGCTGTCTGCTGCTTCCTTTCTGCTTCCACATCTTGCAAGCACCTGCCTGGGGCTTACTCTCACCAAAAACACAGAAGAAAGGGGGTTTAGGGAAGCTCAGTTCAGCCTAGCCAAGCTGACGCCTGATTACCAAGCCATCACACCCAGAAATGTTGATGACTGGGGTTAAAGAAGATCTTAGCGGCTCTCAGCTTTCATTACTCTCACTGGGGTTAGATTCCTGATGCATCAAAATGATGCTGGACTTCCTAGGACAATCCCACAGTTAACTCATCACTTTTAGTAAGAGATGCTCAAATCCGGAGCCTCAGCTGTAACAGCCTCTATTAATCCTTTTAAGCTGAGAGGTCAGTTTGGACAGAACCCTTCCTCCTAAGGTGGAAAAGTTGAAGGCCTGCAAGTCCTGGCTCAGAGAACAATCCACTGCTCCAAAGACCGTGGAACAGAAATAGCAGTTTAATCCCAACACTGGGCTTTGCTTTACTCCGGGCGCACTGTGGATTGCTTCATTAATTAATGGAAGGTAGGTAGATGTGCACACAGATGGATTCAGGTCTAATTATTTGTGTAGTGCACAGTGTCTATAACACAAAAACAAAAGAATTGCTCACAATTTGACCATTCTTAGTTCAAAATTTCTCCTGGGTTTCTTCACACAGATGACCATATGTGATAAAATCAGAAGTGCTTAGCAACATTCTGACAGGATTCACAATAATACATTTCACCAGGCTATTCTTTATTGTCTTCTTCAACTTAATCAAATGGCGCCATGCAAAAGCACAGTTTAATAAAGTGGTTCAGAGCTACCCAGTATGATGTCCCTGAGCTGGGACAACATTTTAATACATTAAACAGCGTGTCATCACTTCTCCTGATGCTATTTTTCTATTCCCTGGCCCTTCCCAGTGCAACCTCAGAGAAGGGCTATTAGAGCTTTTTAAAATTTCAAAAAGCCAAATCCTGAGAGAATGCACAGCATCAAAAGAAAAAATAAAAAGCACGTTGAGGGAGAACACAGCTCCACCCTCAGCCACACGCTGGACAAAGTTCCCCAGGCCACGGGGAAGAAAGAGGCCAAGAGGGACACGGCGTGGAGTAGAGGGCGACAGTGCTGCGGTGGGGGTGGCTGAACATCAAGGGAACACAGAGGCAGAAAAGGAAAGTTATATCAGTCAGAACAGGCCATGGCGTGCTGCAGTACCAACCTCCAAACCACAAAGGCTTCAAATAGCAAAGGTTTATGTCTTATTTTTTGTATATGTCGATCAAGGATCATAGGCTTTGCAGGTGGCTGGAGTGGTCAAGAACCCACTTGCCAATGCAGGAGACACAAGAGACTCCAGTTCGGTCCCTGGGTCCAGAAGATCCTCTGGAGGAGGGCATGGCAACCCACTCACTCTTCTTGTCTTGAGAATCCCATGGACAGAGGAGTCTGGCAGGCTATAGTCCCTAGGGTCATGAAAGAGTCAGACAGAAGTGAAGCAGCCTAACATGCATGCCCATCAGAGGTTATCTGGAGAGCTCTGCTCATTTCTGTTATTCAGAGACCTGGGCAGACCAAGCAGTTACCGTCTTGAATGTGGCCAAGTACTTTCCAGAGCAAGAGAAATTACTGTCCTTAAACTGAGATTAAATATTCCAGCTAAGATGATAAACAGGCCATCTACTCAAAACTCACTGGCCATAATATCCCAGTCTTAAGGGTCTGCAGGTGCCGTTCTACATGTGTCTAGAAAAAGAAGAAATGGTCTCTTAGCAGCACTGATGACATGAAATGACATCAAGAAATGGCCTCTTCTCCATATACATGAGCACCACAAAAATACATCCATTTCAAAAATGTATAGTATATGCATTCAGTAAAATATTGTACAGGTTTTAAAAGTTAAAAGTTTATAATATTTAGTCATGTGAAAGGGAAGAACCTCTTCTCTTGCTGCCTCTGTGAAACCATGCCCTCTTAGTGTCCCCATCCTGAACCTACCAGCCTCTCCTTTTTCTGCCCCTTCTTTGACTTTTTCTTCTCTTACCAACTACAGAACTCTGCTAGGGTCTCTGCTGGTCTTGTGTGTACCCTATTCTGCAATTCCAGGGCTAAGACCCGTTTGACAGCAACATTCCACTTTCACATCTTCAGTCTAGGCCACTCTTCTCCAGATGGACAGATCTCGTTGACTACTGAAAACCTTCACTCAGATGTTTCACAGCATGTCAAATAGTAACAAATGTCCAGAACGACTCTCTTGATTGCTCCCTGCTCGTGCCCCCAAAAGAAAGTAATTTGAAGACTGTCTTCTCCCAACCTGATCCACATTAGTAAGTATCATACACTTTTAGAGTGTGAAGTCAAGTGGGCCTTTAAAGCATTACTATAAACAAAGCTAGTGGAGGTGATAGAATTCCAGCTGAGTTATTTCAAATCCTGAAAGAGGATGCTGTTAAAGTGCTGCCCTTAACATACCAGCAAATTTGGAAACTCAGCCATGGCCACAGGACTGGAAAAAGTCAGTTTCCATTCCACTCCCAAATAAGGGCAATGCCAAGGAATGTTCAAACTACGTACAATCGCTACAGTCCATGGGGTGGCAAAGGATTGAATACAACTTAGCAACAGAACAACATACACATTTAGAGCACTTCCTTTGTGGCTCGGCAGTAGGGAATCCACCTGCCAAGGCAGGAGACACAGGCTTGATCCCTGGGTTGGGAAGATCCCCCAGAGAAGGAAATGTCAACCCACTCCAGTATTCTTGTCTGGGAAATCCCATGGACAGAGAAGCCTGGTGGGCTAGAGTCCGTGGGGTCACAAAAGAGTTAGACATGACTTAGCAACTAAAGAACAGGAATAAATATCCTTTTAGAAACCTTGAAAATATAACTGACCACTCAGATCCAAGTCAGTAGCATAGATGGTTGGTCTACTCCTAAAGTATCTCTCAGAGACATGTACTTTTTCTCCATCTCTGATGCCACCAAGTCTGGCCAAGGCTCTGGGGCATGCTGCCTCTATCAGAGAAAGTGTTAGTCACTCAGTCATGTCCAACTCTGAGACCCCATGGACTGTAGCCCACCAGGCTCCTCCGTCCATGGGATTCTCCAGGCAAGAATACTGGAACGGGTTGCCATTTCCTTCTCCAGGGGATCTTCCTGACCCAGGGATCGAACCTGCATTTGCTGTGTCTCCTGTATCACAGGCAAATTCTTTACCTGCTGAGCCAACATGGAAGCCCGTAGTCTCCTACTTATCCATCTCTCTGCTTCTGATGTGTCCACTATGTTCTCTACACAGCAGTTGGAACAATGGCTTAAAAAAATGTAGAAAAGGGAACCCTCTTACACTGTTGGTGGGAATGCAAACTAGTACAGCCACTATGGAGAACAGTGTGGAGATTCCTTAAAAAATTGCAAATAGAACTGCCTTATGACCCAGCAATCTCACTGCTGGGCATACACACCGAGGAAACCAGAATAGAAAGAGACACATGTACCCCAATGTTCATCGCAGCACTGTTCATAATAGCCAGGACATGGAAGCAACCTAGATGCCCATCAGCAGATGAATGGATAAGAAAGCTGTGGTACATATACAAAATGGTGTATTACTCAGCCATTAAAAATAATACATTTGAATCAGTTCTAATGAGATGGATGAAACTGGAGCCGATTATACAGAGTGAAGTAAGCCAGAAAGAAAAACACCAATACAGTATACTAACACATATATATGGAATTTAGAAAGATGGGGATGATGACCCTGTATGCAAGACAGCAAAAGAGACACAGATGTGTAGAGCGGACTTTGGGACTCTGAGGGAGAGGGGGAGGGTGGGATGAGATGGGAGAATGGCACTGAAACATGTATACTATCATGTAAGAAACGAATCACCAGTCTATGTTCGATGCAGGATACAGGATGCTTGGGGCTGGTGCACGGGGATGACCCAGAGAGATGTTATGGGGTGGGAGGTGGGAGAGGGTTCATGTTTGGGAACGCATGTACACCCGTGGTGGATTCATGTCAATGTATGGCAAAACCAATACAGTATTGTAAAGCAAAATAAAGTAAAAATAAAAATTTTTTAAAAAACATGTAGGCAATTATATAATAAACTCTCTGGTTTTCAATCCATGTGTGGCCTTCAGCTTTATTTAAATTAAAATCCTCCCATGGCTCACAAGTCCCCGGCCCCCTCCAACTTGAGCGTGTGTTTCTCCCCTTGGAACGCCCTTCTCCCACCTGTCCTAACGCTCAGGTGGCAATCACCCGGCTCCAGAAGCCCCGCTCCAGCCCCACTAGGCTCCGTGCCATTGCCATCACTTGTTCCCATCAGAACCCTAGATTGTGAGATCTAATTTTGGGTTTATCAGATGCTGCATCCTTCCTCTCACTGTCAGCTCCAAAAGGGCATGAAAACTGTTGATGCCACTGCCTCTAGGCCTAAGAGGGGGCCTGTATGAAGGGGGTGTTAATACATGCTTTATGAATGAGTTGTTGATTAATGCTAATAATCAGATTTCTAAACAGTACCATCCCATTATAACTGTCATACAAGAAGTACTGAATGAGTATGAATGGATGTGTGGAAGGGGAAGGTGTTTTGTGTATTTGTGAGTGTGTGTATAAAAAGATTCAAAGGAGTTAACCCAAAATCCTAACGTGGGTATAACTGAGTAAGGAGTGAGTATTTTTCCTCTATTTCCTAAGGACTCCACAATGCAAATACTTTTTGAATAATAGAAAAAATGATATATATTTTTAAAGGCATCCGATTTAAGTGGAAGTTTTCTGGAGGCAAGGGTGACCTCGTCAGTCTCTGGAGGTCCTTGGTAAACTCTCTGGTTCCTGAGAATTCTTGTCTCAAGCAGACATAATGAGCACATCCTTGAGTTTGGCCAATTTGTTGATTTTAATTTGCTCAGGAGTGAATCCACTTCCCCCCACATTTCCTCCTTACAAAGGTGAAGAGGTGCTGGCCTCCTCCTGCTTCTCTCTCATTTGGGCTTTTTTTTTTTTTTTTTTTTTTTAATCTCTCACAGTAATTGAAAAAGTTAACCCAGGATCAGAGGAGAAAAAAGAGAGAAAGCCTTGCGCTTAATTCAACCTGCATTTTAACAAGCTGGATACACCCGACCTGGGTGATTACAGAAGCCTGCCAGTCCTGCTCGGCTTCCTCCCACTGAGCTCCTTGGCTCTCCACCTGCAGGAGTTGTTCTGTCCCAATTCCTGGGGCAGTCAGATGGCAGTTGCCCTTCTCGAGGGCTGACCTAGAACACAGAGACTCAGTGCTGACAGCCTGACTCCTTCTCTTTCAGCAGGAAGCCCAGAAGATGCCCTAAGGGCTAGGTTAAGCCCCAGCTTCTCATTTCCAATTTCATCCAGGGGCATTTGCCCCCACATTAATTATACTAGGCATGTTTGAAGCTCTCTGCTCGGCTACCACATGTGACCATGTTCCTTTTTTGAATGCTTGCTTCTTCTTGTAATATGCATAACTTCTCTCTGTTCTTGACCAAATTAAAATTCTTTTCATTCTGAAGGTTCTTTTCAAGAACCATTGCCCTTGGAAGCTTCCTGGGTGCTCTCTTAGGTATCCTTGCTATCCTTCTTGTATGCCTAACTCACTTTGTCCTGGACCAGCGGGGCGATGGGCTTTCTCCCAGAAACACGAGCACTTTTACAGACAAATCAGCCACCAACTAATAAAGATATATGGTGCCTTCCCAACACTGGACAAGATTGTCTGCAATGCGTGCCTCCTTTGCCGTCTCTCTGGAGTTCCAGTTCCTAACTCTCCACCTTCTTCCTGGTATCTGGAGAAGCCCATTCCCATTATCAACTGTGGCCCCTCAGATCTGAGGGAATTGTTTAGACTTGGTGGATATGACTCCCAGCTAGACACTCAGTGGTATTCACTCACCAGCATTTGGAATTACACCCTGGGTGACAGATGCTATCAAAACCAACACATTCTCCCCACCTCTCTCTTGATCAGAAGGGGGAGATCTGACACCTGTGAACTGTATCTGTTTACATTTTTGGCTCTTCCGGCACACTGAGCTCCTCATGGGCAAAGACCTGTCCCCATAGTTTGTAGCCCATGCTTGGCAGAGGACTTGGCAGCCGGCAGCAGAAAGCTAGAGAGTATTTGCCAAAAGTAAGGAGGAAAAGAGAGCTGAGAGTCCCTAGAGTACCCTAACCCAGAGGCTGGCCCTGAGTGTCCATACGGGATCCTGTGCTCTGCTCCCTGGTGTGAGAGTGCGCCTGCCTCACCACCAAGAGCCTGTGCAGAATGGAGCCCCTATGCAGGGCCCTGCAAGGGCGTACGCTTGACCTCATGGAAGTGGACTTCCGTCTTGGTCCCAGAGCTAAGATACCATCCGCCACCGTGTACGTATGTGCATGTGTGTGGCAAGAGCGCTGCCCGGGGATGGAGTCCTCAGTGTCCTGCCTCTGCTCAGTTCTCAGTAGCTCAGGCATCTCTGACTCTGTGACCCCAGGGACCATACCCCACCAGGCTCTTCCGCCCATGGAATTGTCCAGGAAAGAATACAGCAGTGGGATGCCATTTGCTTTTCTAGGGCAGCGTCCTGCCCAGACCCTGGCTATCAGACCCTAGTTATTGGATGCCTGCATGTTAAGCTGTGCACACTGGGGGCTGTCCCCTCATCTTTCTCCCTTAAGTCCCACACGTTAATTGCACTCCTGGAGGTGAAGATCACCATGCACAAACATTTTTAAAGCATCTTCATCCTCTTTATGACCAATTTACCTTCAGTATTAATCACATCATCAACATAATGACCAGAAATTTTTTAAAAATATTTTAAAAGTATTTTTTAGTGAAAATTTTGTATCGAATGTCAATTAAATATGAATTTCTGGAGATAAGAACAAAACAATCATTTGTTCCACTGTTTGAAAATTTAAACACAAACTCCAGCTGAAGTAAACTGAATCCTGTCTGTGTTTAGCATTACCTTTCATTTCTAATCAATCATTTAAATAAAGATGTATGGAGTAAATACAGGGGTTACAGACATGAATTCTACTAGATATGAGCTTGAAGGAGTCCAAATTTTTAAGAATTTATTCTTGAAATGAATACATGCATTTGAGTCATCCTGTGCCAGGGTATAACATATGTTTGTGTAAATTAATTTCAATGTTAAATAAATGTTAAATTTATTAATGTAGAAGTAATAAAAATCCAGGGCTTCCTTGGTGGCTCACTGGTAAAGAATCTGCCTGCCAATGCAGGAGACAAAGGGTTTGATCTCTGGGTCAGGAAGATCCACTGGAGAAGGAAATGGCAAACTTCTCCAATATTCTTGCCTGGGAAATCCCATGGATAGAGGAACCTGGCAGGCTACAGAATTGTACACGACTTAGTGACCAAACAAAGAAAACAAACGAAAATAAGAATTCAGCAACAATGAGAGCAACGGCTTAGTACTTAGATCACAAAAATACTTTGTGGTGGAAGAAAATATTATTGCTGAAGTTGTCTAGAATTGCTGGAACATGAGAATATTATTGCTATGGGCTGAGTTGCATCCCCTCAAAATTCATATATTGACATCCTAACCCACAGTAGTTTGAATGCAGCTATATTTAGAATTATGACCTTTAAAGATGTAATTATGTTAAAATGAAAAACCTAGAGGTGGCCCTAATTCAGTCTTATAAGAAAAGGAAATTTGGATGCACAAAAGAGACCCCAGGGATGCGTGCACACGTAGGAAAGACCTTGTGAGGATACAGCAAGAAGATGCCATCTACAAACCAAGGCTTGAGGTCTCAGACCCACCAACCCAGGCAATATCTTGGTCCTTGCCTTCCAGCCTCTAGCACCATGAGAAAATAACTTCGCTGTTTAAGCCACCCAATCCGTGGTGTTTGTTATGGCAACTCTAGCAAACTAATACAAAGCCAGATTAATATTTTAAAAGTTTCAGTATTGTTACTAAATCCTCTGCAGGCGAGGCTGCAGAGAGGATGGACCAGGGCACCCAGGTGGCCAGTGTGGCTCAGCGTCTGCTTCCTGCATGGTCTGCCCAGGGTCATTCCAGAATGAACTCATAGCTCCATTGCCAGGCAATGCTCCTACACTGCAGCAGGGCACCGTGGTTCCCTGATAAATCCTGATAGATCCTGATAAATCCCTGAAAGATCGCTGACGCACGCAGGCGTTCCAGAGCAGAAATCCATCACGGTCGCAGTAGCAAGGAAAGACCTTTCGCAGGAGAGAGCAGTTTAAGGATCATAGCGACTCAGAAGGCTCTCCCATGGCACCTGCAGGGACACCAGAACCACAGGAGACGCTTGACAGGTCCACAGGAGGCCACAGAAGCAAAAAGAGAATTTTCTACAGAGACGTGTCATGTGTACAGCCTTAGAGGCACAGACAGGTGTTGCAGAGAAAACGGCTCTCTTCACAGTCAAAGAAACACCCAGGTATTTCTCTCAGATCCCACCCTGGACAGAAGCCGTGACATGAGTGACACAGGTGGGTATTTCAGAAAACACATTCTGGCCTGGAGATTAAAGAGACCCAGCAAATGTTTCTAAAGATCTTTGCAGAGAAGCTCGGGACAATGACATCCCAATGTCAGATAAAGGAGCAGGGAGGCCCCAGAGCAAGTCTCTTAAGGCCTCGCTCTAGATTCCTGTTCCTGTATCTCCCCTCCCAGCTCAGTACCCAACTCCTCAACCTGCCCAAAGATGGGGTGTGGGGCCTTGCAAGTTTCCCTGCCCTCTGCCAAAAGAGCTCAGGATGCAGACACCATTTCTGGGTCTGTTTGAGGATGCTGTCCTCATGCCCTTGTGCATACACTGGAAGAAAGGATGTACTCTCATGGGGTATGGTACTGAGGACACTTCATAAAAAACAAAGGTTTGCAGAGGACAGAAAAAGCCCAGCAAAGCACTCCAAGTTTGAAAGGGCCAGAGATACTTTGTCAGCAGCCGTCAACTCATCCCCTGCTTTCTCTGCTATGCAAGTTAAAACTTCTCTAAAACTGAATAGAGTTAGGAGTCATCTCTACAACTCCTAATCCAAGTGAAGACTGGCTGCTGAGAAAGGCAAAAGATAGAAAGGTAAGGCCACAGTTGATCTAGAAGGTGAGATTTGGGTGACAGGGTGAGCTCACAGCCTCTCTCTCACTCCCAAGGGCATAGCCATCTGCATTCACACTCACCCACCTGCTCTCTCTCCCGGACTCAACAGCCCCTGTACCCAACTCAGAGTCCCTCTCTTCTCATTCACATTCTCTTTCTCCCATTCCAGTGCTGCGGAAGTAATAACCACGTTTACAGTCTGGGTCATTATGCTGCCCAGGGGATCCCACTGCTGAGCTCTTTTTGCCTTGGAATTGCTTGGTAGAGGCAAACAGCCCAAAGAGAGTGCAGTTTGCAGCGACAGATCAGTAGCAATCTCTCTGCTGAGCTTGCTCCTTCAGAACAAGCTTGGGAGGGGCCGGCAGCGAGGAGGAGAGGGGGGTTTCAGCTGCAGTAAATGATGAGCTTTGGAAATTCTATCCCACCCACCCTGGCATCTACACCTACTGTGTCCTACCTGCAGGTGTGTATAAAGGTGTGGTGGTGGAAGCAGTTACCCCCTGGGAAGAAAGATTTTGTCACTGATGTTGAGTTTTGGAATATTCAGTTCAGTTCAGCCACTCAGTCATGTCCAACTCTTTGCAACCCAATGGACTGCAGCACGCCAGGCCTCCCTGTCCATCACCAACTCCTGGAGTTTACTCCAACTCATGTCCATTGAGTTAGTGATGCCATCCAACCATCTCATCCTCTGTCATCCACTTCTCCTCCTGCCTTCAACCTTTCCCAGCATCAGGGTCTTTTCAAATGAGTCAGTTCTTTGCATCAGGTGGCCAAAGTATTGGAATTTCAGCTTCAACATCAGTCCTTCCAATAAATATTCAGGACGGATTTCTTTTAGCCTGGACGGGTTGGATCTCCTTCAGTGCAAGGGACTCTGAAGAGTCTTCTCCAACAACACAGTTCAAAAGCATCAATTTTTCAGTGCTCAGCTTTCTTTATAGTCCAACTCTCACATTCATACATGACCACTGGAAAAACCATAGCCTTGAGTAGACAGACCTTTGTTGGCAAAGTAATGTCTCTTTTTTTAATATGCTGTCTAGGTCAGTCATAACTTTCCTTCCAAGGAGTAAGTGTCTTTTAATTTCATGGCTGCGGTCACCATCTGCAGTGATTTTGAAGCCCCCCAAAATAAAGTCTGTCACTGTTTCCACTGTTTCCCCATCTATTTGCCATGAAGTGATGGGACCAGATTCCATGATCTTAGTTTTCTGAATGTTGAGCTTTAAGCCAACTTTTTCACTCTCCTCTTTCACTTTCTTCGAGAGGCTTTTTAGTTCTGCATCACTTTCTTCCATAAGAGTGCTATCATCTGCATATCTGAAGTTATTGTTATTTCTCCCAGCAATCTTGATTCCAGCTTATGCTTCATCCAGCCCAGCGTTTCTCATGATGTACTCTGCATAGAAGTTAAATAAGCAGGGTGACAATATACAGCCTTGACATACTCCTTTTCCTTATTTGGAACAAGTCTTTTGTTCCATGTCCAGTTCTAACTGTTGCTTCCTGACCTGCATATTGATTTCTCAAGAGGCAGGTCAGGTGGTCTGGTATTCCCATCTCTTTCAGAATTTTCCACAGTTTGTTGTGATCCACACAGTCCAAGGCTTTGGCATAGTCAATAAAGCAGAAATAGATGTTTTTCTGGAACTCTTGCTTTTTCAACAATCTAGTGGATATTTGCAATTTGATCTCTGGTTCCTCTGCCTTTTCTAAAACCAGCTTGAACATCAGGAAGTTCATGGTTCACGTATTGCTGAAGCCTGGCTTGGAGAATTTTGAGCATTACTTTACTAGCACGTGAGATGAGTGCAATTGTGTGGTTTGAGCATTCTTTGGCATTGCCTTTCTCTGGGATTTGAATGAAAACTGAACTTTTCCAGTCCTGTGGCCACTGCTGAGTTTTCCAAATTTTCTGGCATATTGAATGCAGCACTTTCACAGCATCATCTTTTAGGACTTGAAATAGCTCAACTGGAATTCCATCACCTCCACTAGCTTTGTTTGTAGTGATGCTTCCTAAGGCCCACTTGACTTCGAATTCCAGGATGTCTGGCTCTAGGTGAGTGATCACACCATCGTCGTTATCTGGGTCATTAAGATCTTTTTTATTTAGTTCTTCTGTGTATTCTTGCCACCTCTTTTTAATATCTTCTGGGAACACAATATATCCGGGAACATAGGATAATTAAAAAACAGATCAACTTCTAGTCAACTTTAGTATTGTTTTCAAATTCCCTGAAGACACCATCCTCCCTTGCTCTGGACAGCCACTCTGCTCCACCTTTGATCCCTGGGCGAAAGTGACCTTGCTTGCTAGTAAACACAGCCAATCCTAGATCCTAAAATCCTAGTGATCTTAGCATCAGACCACTTAGACTGGCATGCCCTTCCCCTCAGGTGTGAATCAATAGGGTAACCGCAGAAGTAGAGGTGTGGACAATGGCATAAGTTAAGATTTCACCCTCCTTGTGCCACCCTCGTGGCAGAAAGTGAAGAAGAGCTAAAGAGTTTTTGATGAAGGTGGGAGAGGAGTCTGAAAAAAACTGACTTAAAACTCATCATTCAGGAAACTAAAAATAAGAAGAAAAGACAACCCCAGAATAGAATAATAGCAAATGAATCAACTGACAAGGGGTTAATTTCCAACTCAATAACAGAAAAACAAATAACCCAATCAAAAAGTGGGGAAAAGACCTAACCAGACATTTCTCCAAAGAAGACACAGAGATGGCTAATAAACACACGAAAAGATGCTCAACAACACTCATTAGTAGAGAAATGAGTAGACCATTTGATTTCTATTAGTAGAAATACAAACCACAATGAAATATCACCTCACACTGGTCAGAATGGCCATCATCAAAAATCTACAAACAATAAATGCTGGAGAAGGTGTGGAGGAAAGGGAACCATCTTGCACTGTTGGTGGGAATATAAATTGATACAGCCAGTATGGAAGATAGTATGGAGATTCCTTTTAAAAACTAGAAATAAAACCACCATATGACCCAGCAATCCCACTATTAGGCATGTACTCTGAGGAAACCAAAATTGGAAAAGACACATGTACCCCCAATGTTCAACCCACTCTAGCATTCTTGCATGGAAAATCCCATAGATAAAGATGCCTGGAGGGCTGCAGTCCATAGGGTCGCAAAGAGTCAGACACACTGAAGTGACTGACCATTCATCCATGCACAGCCCCAGTGTTCATTGCAGCAGAGTTTACAATAGCTGGGATACGGACGCAGCCTAGATGTCCATCAGCAGATGAGTGGATAAAGAAGCTGCGCTACATACATACAATGGTATGTTACTCAGCCACAAAAAGGAACACGTTTGAGTCAGTTCTAATGAGATAGATGAACCTAGAGCCTATTATACAGAGTGAAAAAAGTCAGAAGGAGAAAAACAAATATCGTATACTAATGCATATATACATAGTATCTAGAAAGATGGTACTGATGAGTCTATTTACAGGGCAGCAATGGAGACGCAGACATAGCGAACAGACTTATGGACACTGGGCAGGGGTGAAGAAGGAACGAGTGGGATACATTCAGAGCATAACGTGGAAACATACATTACCATATATAAAATAGACAGGCAATGGGAATTTGCTGTATGACTCAGGGGACCCAAAGCAGGGCTCTGTCATAACCTAGAAGGGCGGGATGTGAAGGGAGGTGGAAGGGAGGTTCAAGAAGGAGGGGACACGTGTGTACCTATTGCTAATTCATGTTGATGTTTGGAAGAAACCAACACAATACTGAAAAGCAATCATCCTTCAATTAAAAAAAAAAAAAAAAGCCCTCAACATTCAGAAAACTAGACCATGGCAGCCAGTCCCATCACTTCATGGCAAATAGATGGGAAAAATGGAAACAGTGGCAGATTTTTCTTTCCTTGGGCTTCAAAATCACTGTGGATGGTGACTGCAGACATGTAATTATAAGACACTTGTTCCTTGGGAGAAAAGCTAGATAGCGTATTAAAAAGCAGAGACAACACTTTGCTGACAAATGTCCATATAGTCAAAGCTACGGTTTTTCCAATAGTCATGTACAGATGTGAGAGCTGGACCGTAAAGAAGGCTGCTTGCCGAAAAACTGGTGCTTTCGAATTGTGGTATTGAAGAAGACTCTTAAGAGTTCCTTGGACAGCAAATAGATCAAGCCAGTCAATTCCAAAGGAAATCAACCCTGAATATTCATTGGAAAGACTGATGCTTAATGCGAAGCTCCAATACATTGGCCGTGTGATGCGAAGAACTGACAGGGAAGCCTGGCGTGCTGCAGTCCATGGGTCATAAGGAGTGGAACACAGCTTAGTGACTGAACAGCAATAACGGCTGATACATAACAAGTCACACGACAGACTTAAGCATGTGCCTTTTCCCGGCCCAACCCTGGTACCAGTCAGCAGAGAGGATTAAGGGGGAATATTAGTGGCTGGCTCTGGTCCTCGGAGGTGTGAGCCTCATCTCTGCTGAGCTTTTTCGGAAAGCTGAGGGCAAGAGCTGCATAGACGGCCTTGCAGCTCCCTTCTTGTCCCCTTGCTTCATAAGTCTGAGGCCACAGCATGAGGTGGGTCAGAGGTCTGGGTTTCTTTCCTCATGGTCCATGAAGGGCCATACCACAAGATTTTCCCCCCCAAATTGTTTTACTGTGCCTTTGTTTTTAATCCATTTCTCTTAGAAGGAAACAATAATAACCTTAGAGACGTGTGCTTTCAGTGCCAGTGGGATCAAGGAGAATCACTGAACACGATTTCACCTTCCTTTCATTTCTGCTTAGGTTTGGAGGGGTAAACCAGCTTTGTCCAAGGCCTGGACTCCAGGAGCTCCTGATTACTAGCTCAGTGCACTTTGCATCCTGTTGTTATGAGTTCTTGCTACAACTGTCTTTAATAATGATGCTTATGTAGAGTCACGCCACTTCCCCATCAAGAAGAAGGTCCACTCATGCTCTTCAAGCAAGCAGGAGCCAGAGCGTGGGACCTGTGCTAAGGTCTCTGGGTCAAGAGAGGGACAACAGACTCAGTCAATCCATGTATCTAAAGCGGAAGGGAGCAATCTGAGTTGAACTACACAGGGAGAAATCAGCTTCAGCTTCCAACCCTCAAAGTATTAGTCACTCAGTCCTGTCCAGCTATTTTCAACCCCAAGAACTGCAGCCTACCAAACTCCTCAGTCCATGGAGTTCACTGAGCAGGAATACTGGTGTGGGTAGCCAGCCCCTTCTTCAGGGCATCTTCCAGACCCAGGGGCTGAGCCCTGGTCTCCCACATTGCACGCCGATTCTTTACCATGTGAGCCGCCGGTCATGAAGGGCTCGCCAAGAAGGGGAATCTTGCTGGTGACAGTAGTTTCGAAAGAAATCCGACAGGGGTCAGTGAATCCTTTGATGCCTTCACTCACTCTCATCTGTGAAGTGAAGGAGATGGATCAACCATGAGGGGGAGATGCTTGCCGGCCAGCTGAAGCAGATATTCCAGGCCAGCCAGCCACCAGGAGACCCCTTCGGTTACCATGGAAACAGCTGCACGAAGCTGAAGAGTAGATAGCACACTTCAACTCGGTTTAAATGCAAATTCTACGGGTAATTAAGAGGCAAACCACAGTAAGAACATTACAGGAGATATATAGTCACTGGAAAGGTAATGAATGCCTGCCTTGAAATGGATATAATGAAAAATTTGACAGTTTGTCTCAGCAAGAGATTCCGTCTTTACAAAACCTCCATCATTTCTAACTTCCCCTCCAGTTTTGGAAATTGTCATTCTAGGGGTGTTTTTTTTTTCTTTTTTTAAAAAAAATAAACCAACAAACAAATAAATAAAAAACCTCAGGCTTGCAATGGTTTAAAAAAAAAAAACAAAAAACAAAACCTTCTTCTCATTAGCAGGTGTCTCCTATCTTCCCCAGAGCCCTCACTGGAGCTTTTTATGAGCTGGAGTTCTGTCAACATTTCAGCTTCAATTTTCCTGTTGCTGCTGAAGAATCAATCGGTTTGAAAGGGAAAGTTTTTCTTCTGTTCATTTTTCTTCAGACTTGTTCCTTGACTGGAACATATACGCAGGCTCCTCAATGAAGAGGCCCTGGGTGTTGAGCCCAACTGCCCTGACGTGCCTCCATAGGCCTCTGTACTTTCCCAAACAATTGGAAGGCTCGTCTCAATAAGCTTAAGTGAGAGAGGAAGAGAGGGTCCCGTCAGGGCATAGTGGGGCTGGGAATGAAACATCTGTGACTTGTTCTTCTCCAGATGGATGGTCTGAATTAGGTGTGATATGGCAGCAGGCTGAGCCTGGGGGCCTCCACTTGAAAGAGGCAGTAGCGCCTTAACTAGGGTTTCATTGCCTTTGACACCTACACACCTAAGGAGGCTCTCGGCCCCGAATGGAAGGAGCTGATGGCTGAGAAAAGCACTCTCAGCTCTGGGCACCCCCATCCCCATGCACACACACCAGTTTCACAGGTCGGAGTCTTGCTTCCCTGAGGTCTTTTCCGATGAAGACCTTCACCAGTTTCTGACTGACTGTTATTACATCCACATTTTAAATTGCGTGTATTGGTGCTGGCCACTTTTAGAGTCAAACAGAAGAGACGGTTTTTAGAACTGAATATGATTGCAAGGGGCTTTCCCTGGTGGCGCAGTGGTAAAGAATCCACCTGCCAAGGCAAGAGACACAGGTTTGGTCCCTGGATGGGGAAGATCCCCTGGAGAAGGAAATGACAACCCACTCCAGTATTCTTGCCTGGGAAATCCCATGGACAGAAGAGCCTGGCGGGCTACAGTCCGTGGTGTCACAGAAGAGTTGGACACCATGGAAAAAGTAAACAACATTATTGTGAGGATGGAGAGGAATGCTTTTTAAAACTCCCTACTTAGCAATCTCATTATTTATATCTGCATAATTAAATTTCAAAAGGATTAAGAACTGGAAGAGATACTGGAGTTTATCTAGCCTATGGTTCTTAATTTGGGACCCATATATTAGTGTCAATGTAATCATAAACACCTTGCAAAGCAGGAGGCAGCCTGCTGCTGACATCAGGAGCTAAAATAAATTGTAACATTAAAAAAATGCAAAAGCTAAAGGACTAATGTTATTATTATAACATTTTGCGCAAACAGGTGGTCCCTGTTTATGAACTGTTGGTTGGTTGAATAAGTCAAACCATATAATTGAGGTTTCACTAGTCCTCTGAAGACATTTTTTGTCTAGGACCATCTCATCTTTCCTCACTCCCCATCAAGTGGAAAAATGGATAAATACATTAGTAAATAAAAAGAGAAAAAGAAAACAAAATGGCGAATAAGCAAGAAAACTGGAAATATGGATTTTGCTTTGGCATATCACGGATGTCCTTCTATGATCTGACCTTTCGGGAAAAATAATCCTCGCATCCATGGGGCACACTGGCTGGGAGCACCCACCTGACAAGCCCATGGCTGAAAGACTCTAAGTGCAGGGTTGAGAACGATCTTTCCTTCATCCAAATTGCCAAACAGTATCTCGAATTAACATCTCACCACCATGTGCACAGTAAGCTTTCCCATGTTAGGCTACAAGTGCTGGGGAGAGCAGCGCCTTTGATGGAGCCGCAAATGTCTCACCCCAGGGAGTCAGAGCGCCCCCTGCTGGAGACTCCTTTCTGCCTCCAGCAAGAATAGTGCTTACCGCTTATAAGCACTACAGAGCCTGACTTTGAATTTCTTTCCTCAACTTTCTTTTTTTTAACCTTTTTCCTTTGGGGTCATAAAGTATATGACCCCAAATACTTTAGTCACCTTTGAAACAAGTATATAGCTCCCTACTTGGCATCTGTGTAATTCAAGATGCGTAGCACGTATTGACTCTCCTGCTTCCAGAGCTGGTCCCCTCTAGGGCTGGGCTGGATAGTCCAGCCACCATCATCTGTAAATGTAGTGAAATGTCTGACTTAAAGATGTTTTTAGGAAGAAAAATGGACTGGCATCTGAAAGTGATGCAGTAAAAAACAGTGTCAAGTAAGCAATAAGAATGGAAGTTAAAGAATGATGACAACTCACAGCAAGCCTTAATGATACAGGAACATCCTAAAGCCAGCCTGCCTTTCAGTCCAGTTCCAGGATGAGGACGGAATGAAACATTTTTTATTCGGGAGGGTGGAGGTGTAAAGATTCTTACCCCCCTGCCCCTAAATGATAAAGGACTTGATGATAAAGGACCTTGACACAAAACTAGCAACGCAAATGGGGAGGAGCTCTGGGAAGCACACCGTGCCATCTATATAGGTAAGAGAGCTTTCCAGGTGGGTCAGTGGTAAAGAATCCACCTGCCAATGCAGGAGATGTGGGTTCAATCCCTGAGTTGGGAAGATCCCCCGAAGAAGGAAATGGCAACCCACTCCAGTATTCTTGCTTGTGAAATCCCATGGACAGAGGAGCCTGGCGGGCTACAATCTATGGGGGTCACAAAGGAGCTGGACATCACTCGGTGACTAAACAACAACAATACGGGTGAGAAGTAAGTTAACCTTTGAGAGACAGGCGATTTTTCAGGACCATGAAGAAGGCTAAGTGCCGGAGAACTGACACTTTGGAATCATGGTGCTGGAGACTCTTGAGAGTTCCTTGGACAGCAAGGAGATCAAGCCAGGCAATCCTAAAGGAAACCAACCCTAAATATTCACTGGAAGGACGGTCGCTAAAGCTGAAGCTCCAATACTTTAGCCACCTGATGTGAAGAGCCAGTTCACTGGAAAAGACCCTGATGCTGGGAAAGATTGAAGGCAAAAGGAGAAGGGGGTGGTAGAGGATGAGATGGTTAGATAGCATCACCAACTCAGTGGACATAAATTTATGTAAACTCCAGGAGATAGTGGAGGACAGAGGAGCCTGACATGCTACAGTCAGTGAGTTAGCAAAGAGTCAGTTATGCCTTAACAACTGAACAACATGTTTCCAGCAATACTGGATTAGAAGCCAATGAGACTCCTAAATCTCATTCAAGTACAGAATCTCTCAACCTCACCTCTACTTCAGTTCCATCATCTATCAGATGGGGATACTAGTATCTGACTTGTCAGTTGTTTTATGGACCAAATAAAATAACACAGGTAGAGATCTGACCCCAGCACCTAATACTCCCTTAAGTATTCAATAGATGGCAGTTCACCTCTTTCTCAACCTAGATCTCCCACAATAGTCCCCTCTCCCTCAAAGAGCACTGGAAAGCTGTAATAGGGAAGGGCTGCTTTTTTTGACTAAGAAGACCCTCTCTGGAGGCTCCAATTATGTTAAGAGGGTTTTTATTTTTATGATAAAAATTAATTTTCAATTACCTCTATTTGAAGATAAACTGGTGAAAGAATTCCAAAGAGATGGCAGAAAAAGATGAGTAACAAGGAATCTATTTCCCCCTAATACTCATCATTATTACTACTAAATCATATAATTCAAGGAGTTTCCAACAGCAACAGCAGTAGTGGCAGCAATTATAGGGAATAACAAGGACTCCCAGGAATAGAAGGCAC
Source organism: Redunca redunca (assembly GCA_006410935.1). Classification (NCBI taxonomy): domain Eukaryota; kingdom Metazoa; phylum Chordata; class Mammalia; order Artiodactyla; family Bovidae; genus Redunca; species Redunca redunca. Next base: position 464,351 of record SJYQ01003076.1, read on the forward strand.
ATCATATTTTGTCTCTCAGCCACGATGCTCCCACAGCACTGGAGGGCCATCTCTGTTCAAACACAGCTCATCTTTGCAGTGGAGACCTGCTCCCACACCTGGTCTGTGCTGCCACCAAGCCTAGGAGACCATCTAAAAGCACCTGAGCCCCCGGGGCAGGTGTCAGGAGCAGCTCCCACCCTTCATCTGTCTGCAGTCTGGGTGGAGTTCCCGAGTACAGCCAGACTGTGATAACATCTTGAATCATTCTCCTTGAGACTTCTAGAACCATCTCTGCAGCCCCAGTCCCAGAAAGTACTCTGTGCTCACTTCCGGCCACTCTAGACCGGTGAGTGAAAGCACTCAAGCTTCCACCTGTTTTACTTTCTGCACCTGTGTCAAGGTGAGGGCATCATCAGCCCCAAGGTGCAGGAGAAAAGAAAAATGCATCCTCTCTACTGACTTCTCTTCTAGGACTAGACCCAAGCAGGTTGGGAGTGAGCTTTCAAGGGGCTCCTTAAGACCGGGATCAACACACCACACAAAGTACACAATCCTGGCACTAGTCAGCAAAATGGGAATGCATGGGCACCACAACCAACCCAATAAAAATAAAATTGAAATAAGTAGAATGTAGCTTTGCAGAGAGCTAAATGCTGCCACAAAAGGTAAACCTAAGAAAAAATAGTTCATAGATAAGCCCCTCATCATTCTGAAGATCCCTTTGGGTTCCCTGGTACAGTAGGCAGGCCTCATTAAAGCCCTATTATTCTGGGAATGTGTGCACACGTGTTTCCTAAACACCGGCCAATAACCTTAGTTATTGCAATGGACTGAATATTTGTATCCCACCAAAATTCCTATGTGGAAACTCTAATTCAAATGCAATGGTCTCTGGAAATGTGACCCTTGGGAGCTAACTAGATCTTGAGAGTGGAGCCCTCATGAAGGAGATTTGTGTCAGTATAAGAGACCAGAGAGCTTAGCTAGCTCTGTTCTCCACTCTGTGAGGTTACAAAGAGAAGATGGCCATCTGCACCCCAGGAAGTGGGCCCTCACCAGGCACAGGAACTTCTGATCCCTTAATCATGGATGTTCTAGCCTCCAGAACCATGAAAAATAATATTCGCTGGTTAGGTCACCCAATGAATGGTAATTTGTTATGGCAGCCCAAGCTAAGATAGTTATCTTTGAATCGCCAGCATCCCTAGTAGGTATGGATGTTTGGAAAAGTTTATTGACTAAATGAACAAATTCCTAACTAACTATTGGGCCAACTCAATAGCCAAGTGAGTTAGAAAATGAACAACAAGACAGAACATGGAAATCTAGCCCCGAAATGGTCAGTATTACCAAGGAGGAACACCAATAATTAGAGATCTAATAGAAGAAAATTTGTAGAACAGTCATGAAAATATGGAAAAGATCTGAGGTGAGAAATGGAGAGGAAGCAACACATGCTAGATAAAGTTAGTAATAAGAAAATATGCCAAGGCATGCCCTAGGGGGGGGCAGGGGAAAACTTTCCATTTCAAAGATAAAGAAAGACTTCTGCAAGCTTTCAAGCCAAAAAGAAAAAAAATCTGACATGTCATCCTTCAAAAAGATCCTTTGACTTACAAGAATAAAACCCTGAGTGTTCCTAATTCAAAGAAGAAGAGAATGGAACACCTAATCTTACAGACAGAGAACGTTTTGAGAAGAGACTGCCTTTGTTTTGGCATAAGCTGTTATCCCTGGGAATTGTGGTCCTCTCCCACAGGACCTGCATCTTCAAAGGCTCCAGTCAGCATGGCTGAGAACCAGCTGTCTCTGCTTTTGTGGGTGGAATGGGGGCCCCAAGGCACCTTGTTACAGCTCTGGAGTAAGGCCACCCACTGAGTTGCCAACTGCCCCAGGGTGGACAGCGAGAACCAACACAGGACCCATGGCTATGCAGAAATAGTTAACATCACAGTTAACATCCACTGTGATACTTGAAAAGATCTATTAGCAAGGCGGGACCTTGACCAGTGTCTGGGAATTTAGATGTCAGGAAAGTTCCCAACATAGCCTGGTATGAGTGGCTCACAGTGCCTAAGCTGTTTGCACGAACAATGTGGTGGGTGCTAACCAGCTGCTCTTCCTCTGAGAGTCTGGAATTTGGGTACAATCCAGGCAGAGACTGCCTATGCGATCAGGCCCCAGTAGAAAACAAAACAAAACAAAACCCAACCCTTATTAAGTCTCTAATGAGCTTCTTCAGTTGGCAACACTTCACACACGTTGCTTGGGGGAGGAAACGTATCCTGTTTGATTCCAATGGGCAAGGACTCTGTAAGCTTGCGGCTGGTCTCCCCTAGACTTTGTCTTTTGTGCCTCTTCCTTCTGCTAATTGTGCTTAGATTCCTTTCCTCAGAATAATTTATAGCCCTGAGTAGAACTGTGTGCTAGTCCTGTAGTCTTCCTAGCATATTCAGTCCCAAATCCCTGATCTTTCCACTCTACCATATGAACTGATCTAATTGTCTCCATCCAGGCAAATATGAGAAACTTTTAGGGTGACTCTTCATGAAATTCTACAGTCAGGTAGACAAGCTGAAGAGCAGCATGGTAAATGACAGGGGAACCAGGAAAAGGCAACCTCTGAGTCCGAGGGCTATCAGGTAAGATATTTGGCAAGAGCAAGACCTGGAAATGATTCCTGAATGCCCCACCAACATGTCAAACAGATGCTCAACATTCGTCTTGAGCACCCCCGTGTCCTGCGAGCTCCTTGCCCATTCCTGCTGGGATGATAAAGAGTTTTATTGACCCTCCAAAGCAGAAACATTTTTCTCCAGCTGTGCCATCTGGTTGTTCTCCTCTGTCAGCAGAAAGACTCATCTGTTGAGATATAGATGGGGCAGTGTGTGTGTGTTTAGCGGGATGGGGTAGGGGGGCATCTGGGTGTGTTTGTGTTTATCTGTTTATGTGATGGGCAGAGAATTTGCAGGCTGGGTATGACAGGAGAAGGACATAGGTTCTTCTGAGAATTCTGAGGCACATGGAAAGATTAAGCCTTGAATGTTGTCTGAAGTATACATGCACCCGTGTCAAGAACGGTCAGCCTCAGCCTACTCCTGTTCCAGCAGCCCCAGCTACTGGGTTAGCTTCACGCCTGTTCCAAGCACAAACCCGGGGAAACCTATGAAATCACCAGAAGTGGGATTCTGCATACCTATGCTTTTGCAAGTCAAAGTCGGGTGCCTCTGAGATGAGAAAATGCTGTTGGCAGTGGGATGATCAAAGCCACAGGACCCAACTTTCTCAATCAACTGGCCATCATAATTTTTTACTCTGTGAGAACAGCTGCTGTTAATATCTGCCCAACAATAGGGATTGAAACATCATTTTTTCTCACAAAATCGAATGTTACAGATTCAAGAGACAGTCTATATCCAAGGTTTGCCTGTATAATTTGAAGCATCTCTGAAATATTCAAAATAGTCTTGCCTAGAGCATCCTATGGAGAGAAGAGCCTGGCAGGCTACAGTCGGGGGGGATTGCAAAGAGACGAAACTGAATGACTAGGCACACAGGTACTCAATTGTGGTCATTACTTTCCTATAAGTCTACAAGAAAAGACAGTTCTTTGACCTTCTTTCAATTGACATAAAATTTTATTGAACATTTACTGCATATCTAGGCATTCTACTGATTATAGTGAGGTAGTCCTCCAAAAAACAGATTCAGAGAGTATTGTAATGGTTATGGCAATTAAGTGGAATGGTCACGGGTGGACCTCAAGTAAACCAGACAGCAAATCGTGTTTGTTCCCCTAGAGAAGAATTTCTAAACCTCACTGCTGACATTTTGGGCCAGATAATACTTTATGTGAGGACTTTCCTGCGTTTTATAGGATGTTGAACAGCATCCGTGTCCAATAGCACTATATGACAGTAGTACCCATCTCTATATGACAATCAAAAAATCCTTAGACATCACCAAGTATCCTAGAGGAGAGGAGGTAAGCCCTACCCACCCCTACCTGTACCCCTGTCCTACCAAGAGCCGTAGAGCAAGTCACCTCTGAAGCTTTGCTTCTCAAAGTGTGGTTAAAGCTGCTTCAGCATCATCATTGCCTAAGAGCTTATTAAAATTTCATAATTTCACACCCCTTCTTAGTCCTACTGAGTCAGAATGTGCATTTCAACAGGATCTCTAAGGCAAACCCTGTGCTCATTACAGTTTGAGAAGCACTGTTTCACAGTATCCTGTGGTCAGTTGTTCCCCTGGATTTTCCTGGACAAATTCACTCTCTGAAAGTGGATTCCTAGAAGAGTGCTTACAGATTCAGTTCTACCATTTCAGTTCAAGGACTGAAAGATTTTTGTCAAAAGATCATAAATTTTTAAACTACCCTTGGATACCACAGTATTTTCCTAAAATTAACTACCCTGGGATAGGGTAAATAGGGCCCTAAGCTTTAATCAATATATCCACACATTCATTAATTATTGTCAAGAAAGTTTATTGCACAAGGCACTAGAGACATGAAGTGTGCAGCAGCCTGGGCTACCATCTGGAAATCCAGCCGTGTTCCACGAGGCCCAGTATGAATCTCAGTTGCTGGGTGCAGACATTTCTCAGCTTTTCTCTGGCCTCAGTACCTTGCTTATAGTATCATTTCCGGGAGTTCAATCTGGATACATTGTATCTACCAGAACCCCAGCGCAAGTATCTTGACTTTAGTCTATTTAGTCTATTAATCTGTTAGAAATACACAAAAAGGGCCAGTCAATAACCTTGAGGTTAATGACTGATTCACGAGATAAACGTTTGGTCCACCATCCACTGCTTCTTAAAAAAGTGTGAGGGAGGGGAATACTTCTCATCCATAAATAAGAATGAAATAATGCCATTTGCAGTGATGTGCATAGACCTAAGTGACGGAAGTCAGACAAAGACAAACATCATACAATAACACGTGTGGAATCTAAAAACATGATACAAATCAACTTATTTATGAAACAGAAATAGACTCACAGAAATAGAGAGCAAATCATGGTTACCAAAGGGGAAAGACGGTAGGCAGGGATAAATTTGGAGTTTGGGATTAACACATACACACTACTGTATATGCGTGTGTGTGTGTGTGTGTGTGTGTGTGTGTGTGTATTCACACACACATATATAAGCAGGTGCTCAGTCACTTGACTGTGTCCAACTCTCTGTGGCCCCATGGACTATAGCCCACCAGACTCCTCTGTCCATGGAGTTTTCCAGAACACTGGAGCAGGTTGCTACATCTCCTTATTCCAGGGAATCTTCCTGACTGGAAGACTGAACCTACATCTCTTGTGTCTGCTGCACTGGCTGGAAGATTGTTTACTTCTAGAGCTACCTGGTAAGCCCAACATACTACATATATAACATCTCCACCCAACATACATACATACATACATACACACACACACAAGGTCCTGAGCCACCTGGGAAGCCCTACACGTGCACCATATAGAGGGAACTATACTCAATACCTTGCGAAGTGTGTCAGTCACGCAGTCGTGTCCAACTCTTTGAGACCCATGCACTGTGGCCTGCCAGGCTCCTCTGTCCATGGGATTTCCCAAGCAAGAATACTGGAGTGGGATGCCATTTCCTTCTCCAGGGGATCTTCCCAACCCAGGGATTGAACCTGGGTCTCCCGCATTGCAGGTGGATTCTTTACCGCTGAGCCTCCAAGGAAGCCCAATATCTTAGAGTAACCGATAATGGAAAAGAATCTGAAAAAGAATGTGTGTGTGTGTGTGTGTGTGTGCGCGCGCGTGTGTGCGTGTATACAATTAGCATTTGAACTAGACTTTAACAGGTAGGTAGGAATGTGTAGGGCGGACAAAAGTACAAAGGGCCTCTAGGCAATGGAGGCAGCATGCAAAGGCATAGAGATATGAGAGGAGTATGGGCTCTGAAGAAGCAGTGAGTGGCAACGAGGAGCTATAACAGACTTTGGGGAACTAATGCGTGACTTGTCTCTAAAGTATATACAGTATGCTGCTGCTGCTGCTAAGTCGCTTCAATCGTGTCTGACTCTGTGCGGCCCCATAGACAGCAGCCCACCAGGCTCCCCCATCCCTGGGATTCTCCAGACAAGAACACTGGAGTGGGTTGCCATTTCCTTCTCCAATGCATGAAAGTGAAAAGTGAAAGTGAAGTCACTCAGTCGTGTCCAAATCTTAGCTACCTCATGGACTGCAGCCCACCAGGATCCTCCGTCCACGGGATATTCCAGGCAAGAGTACTGGAGTGGGTTGCCATTGCCTTCTCCAACATACAGTATGGCATCCTAAATAAAAAGTCACTTTGAGGGCAATGTGAAGAATGAACTAGAGGTAGGGAAACAAACAGGATGCTATTCAAATAAACTTGGAGGGCCTGGGAAGAGACAGAAGCAAAGCAAACTAGTCATATCTATGTCAGAAAGGTTATTAGTGGTTAAAGAAAAAGAGGATGTGAGAATGCCCATGAGACTATTATACTGATTTAACTGAAACTGACCTCCCAAAGAGGGGACTACAATCCACCCTCACATTTTAATAGGACTTTAGGTCTACAAGTGGAAAACTCTATGAGATTTTGCCTCATTATTAGCCAATGAGGTGCGTGACATTATACAGGAGACAGGGATCAAGACCATCCCCATGGAAAAGAAATGCAAAAAAGCAAAATGGCTGTCTGGGGAGGCCTTACAAATAGCTGTGAAGAGAGGTGAAAAGCAAAGGAGAAAAGGAAAGATATAAGCATCTGAATGCAGAGTTCCAGAGAATAGCAAGAAGAGATAAGAAAGCCTTCTTCAGCGATCAATGCAAAGAAATAGAGGAAAAGAACAGAATGGGAAAGATTAGAGATCTCTTCAAGAAAATTAGATATACCAAGGGAACATTTCATGCAAAGATGGGCTCGATAAAGGACAGAAATGGTCTGGACCTAACAGAAGCAGAAGATATTAAGAAGAGGTGGCAAGAATACACAGAAGAACTGTACAAAAAAGATCTTCACAACCCAGGTAATCATGATGGTGTGATCACTCATCTAGAGCCAGACATCCTGGAATGTGAAGTCAAGTGGGCCTTAGAAAGGGTCACTACGAACAAAGCTAGTGGAGGTGATGGAATTCCAGTTGAGCTATTTCAAATCCTGAAAGGTGATGCTGTGAAAGTGCTGCACTCAATATGCCAACAAATTTGGAAAACTCAGCAGTGGCCACAGGACTGGAAAAAGGTCAGTTTTCATTCCAATTCCAATGAAAGGCAATGCCAAAGAATACTCAAACTACCACACAATTGCACTCATCTCACATGATAGTAAAGTAATGCTCAAAATTCTCCAAGCCAGGCTTCAGCAATACGTGAACCATGAACTTCCAAATGTTCAAGCTGGTTTTAGAAAAGGCAGAGGAACAAGAGATCAAATTGCCAATATCTGCTGGATCATGGAAAAAGCAAGAGAGTTCCAGAAAAAACATCTATTTCTGCTTTATTGACTGTGCCAAAGCCTTTGACTGTGTGGATCACAATAAACTGTGGAAAATTCTGAGAGAGATGGGAATAGCAGACCACCTGACCTGCCTCTTGAGAAACCTGTATGCAGGTCAGGAAGCAACAGTTAGAACTGGACATGGAACAACAGACTGGTTCCAAATCGGAAAAGGAGTATGTCATGGCTATATATTGTCACCCTGCTTATTTAACTTATATAACATCATGAGAAACACTGGACTGGAGGGAACACAAGCTGGAATCAAGATTGCCAGGAGAAATATCAATCACCTCAGATATGCAGATGACACCACCCTTATGGCAGAAANGGCATCACTGACTCAATGGACATGAGTCTGAGTGAACTCCGGGAGTTGGTGATGGACAGGGAGGCCTGGCGTGCTGCGATTCATGGGGTCGCAAAGAGTCGGACACGACTGATCGACTGAACTGAACTGATTGTCCAGGCTATTTACCTACTAGAAACTAGAACGTTCTTCTCAGTCAAAGAAGATGCGAAGATTTTGGAGAAAACAGCAAAGAAACGATTCATCTCTCCATGGAATAGTTCTGGGTGCTGATGTGCTGTAGGTTATTCCACCAGGTCTGGAAACAATTGTCCTAAAATGACTTTTTTCTTTGAGAATTGTCGTGGGATGTTTAATGTCAACTCAGTCCCCTCTTCATGCTTAGGATGTTGGCTGGGCCCAACACGGGCCTCTGGGGTGGTCAATATTTACAAAGTCAGGCCACATCCTCCAGCTGCAGTGGCAAAGCGCACTGAGCAGCAAGAGCAGCTGCACCCCATTCTACGAGGGCCTTTCGTGCCAAGCTGCCGTCCCGTCTACACGCAGGCTGCTGGCAAGGAGCATCCCCAAACCCTCGGCTGCAAGGTTGTAAATTTCAGCGAGGCTATTCAATACTCATGCAATCACCCTGGAAAGCACATTTGACATTTCATAAATACAGCAGAATATTTAGCATGTGTTTCTCCCTCTCTGCTACCTAAGCATACATAGAAAAATAATCCCCAGGGATCCCTGCTGTCTGAAATGGCAACAGTTATTGAATCCATAAATTTGATGGATCAAAGTCTTCCTTCTCCATGCCTTTCATAATTTACAAATGGAAGACAGACCATGTAAATGAGGAAGCCTGATGTCCTTCTGCACGGAGCCCTGCCTGTATCTCCAGTCCCTTAGGTTTGGATGTCTTCCCAAAAGTGAGAAGTACAGACCCACAAGTCCCAAGCAGGCTGGGGACTTGAGTGTGAGACCTCCAGATGCCCAGGCAGCAATAGGTAGTATTGATTACTGCCTGTGTCCAGCCTCAGAGCCACTGAACAGGAGTTCAACTTCCCAAGGACTCCGCAGATAGATTCAGACAACGCTGGTGCCTTGCACACAGCACTCCCACTGCACACACTCACTCAGGAATACAAACTGAAGCTCTCCAGCAGCTCAGCCATGAGCATAGCACTGAAGGAAGAGAAACACCTTGTATTAATCAAGCCCAGCCTTCCGTGAGCTAGCACTGAAGACGGGGCTTCTGTAGGAGAAAAGCCCATCTCACGGTTGGCTGGTGATGTTCCAGCTACAGACTGGCTCCTCTTCTCAGGGTGGGGAGAGTCTCATCTCCATGGGTGACGTGAATTAATGAACTTCTCCACCACCAATGGGCTAATAAAGACCACAGAGCATATGTCCCCAGTCAAGGTGTTCCCAAAGGAAACAGGAAGTACTTAGGTGAGGCAATAAGCTCACCAGGCCAGAGGGATATTTTCAGTTATGATTTGACTTGTTTCAGTATTAGAGGTGAATTCTTACTATATAAAATATGTAATATATATCATATATATAATAAGTACATATGTGTGTGCCATGTATATATTAGATGCATAGATATATGTCTAATGTGGGTGTGTCTAAGAACACATTAATGAGTGCTTACACACGTGTGTTTACACTTTTGTTGCTGTTCTGTTGCTAAGTCCTGTCCAATTCTTTGTGACCCCATGGACTGCAGCATGCTAGGCTCCTCTGTCCTCCATTATTTCCCAGAGTTTGCTCAAATTCATGTTCATTGAGTCAGTGATGCTATCTAACCATCTCATTCTCTGCAACTCCTTCTCCTTTTGCCTTCTGTCTTTTCTAGCATCAGGGTCTTTTCCAGTGAGTCAACTCTTCACATCAGGTGGTCCAACTATTGGAGCTTCAGTTTCAGCATCAGTCCTTCCAATGAATATTCAGGGTTGATTTCCTTTAGGATAGGTTGGTTTGATCTCCTTATAGTACAAAGGACTCTCAAGAGTATTCTCCAGTACCACAATTTGAAAACATCATTTCTTCGGCATTCAGCCTTTTTATGGTCCAACTCTTAGATCCATACATGAGGACTGGACAGACCATAGCTTTGAGTATGCACACCGTTGTCAGCAAAGTGATGTCTCTGCTTTTTAATATGCGGTCTAGGTTTGTCATAGCTTTTCTTCCAACTAGCAAGTGTCTTTTAATTACATGGCTACAGTTGCTGTCTGCAGTGATTTGGAGTCCAAGAAAATAAAGTCTGTCACTGCTTCCATGTTTTCCCCTTCTATTTGCCATGAAGTGATGGAACCAGATGCCATGATCTTAGTTTTTTTTGAGTGTTGAGTTTAAAGCCAGCCTTTTTCACTCTCCTCTTTCACTTTCATCAAGAGGCTCTTTAGTTCTTCTTCACTTTCTGCCATTAAAGTGGTATGTATCATCTGTATATCTGAGGTTGTTGATATTTCTCCCGGAAATCTTGATTCCAGCTTGTGATTCATCCAGCTGGGCATTTTGCATGATGTACTCTGCATATAAGTTAAATAGAGTGACAGTATACACAGCTTTGTCATAGTCCTTTTGTCCAACTTTTGAACCAGACAGATGTCTGGCTCTAACTGTTGCTTCTTGACCCACATACAGGATTCTCGGGAAACAGGCAAGGTCATCTGGTACTTCATCTCTTTAAGAATTTTCCACCGTTTGCTGTGATCCACATGGTTAAAGGTTTTAATGCAGTCAAGAAGCAGAAAAATATGCTTTTCCTGGAGCTCCCTTGCTTTCTCCATGATCCAGTGAATGTTGGTGATTTGATATCTTGTTCCTCTGCCCTTTCTAAACCCAGCTTGTACATCTGGAATTTCTCAGTTTACATTTTACTGAAGCCTAGCTAGAAGGTTTTTGAGCATTATCTTGCTAGCATATGAAATGAGTGCAATTGTGTAGTAGTTTGAATATTCTGTGGCATCACCCTTCTTTGGGATTGGAATGAAAACGGACTTTTTCCGGTTCTGTGGCCACTGCTGAGTTTTCCAAATTTGCTGGTATATTGAGTGCAGCACTTTCACAGCATCATCTTTTAGGATGTGAAATAGCTCAGATGGAATTCCATCACTTCTACTGCCTTTGTTCATAGTAATGCCTCCAAAGGCCCACTTGACTTAATACTCTAGGATGTCTGACTCTAGGTGAGTGATCACACTATTGTGGTTATCTGGGTCATTACAATCTGTTTTGTTTAATTCTTCTGTGTATTCTTGCCGTGTCTTCTTAATCTCTTTCTGCTTCTGTTAGGTCCCTATCATTTCTATTGCTTATCATGCCCATTCTTACATGAAACGTTCCTTTGATGTCCCCAATTTTCTTGAAGAGATCTCTAGCCTTTCCCATTTTATTGTTTTCCTTTTTTTTTTTTTTTGCATTGTTCATATAAGGCCTTCTTATCTCTCCTTGCCACTGTTTGGAACTCTGCATTCACTTGGGTATATCTTTCCATTTCTCCCTTAACTTTCACTTCCCGTCTTTCCTCAGGTATTTTTAAAGCCTCTTCCAACAATTACTGTGCCTTCTTGCACTTCTTTTTCTTTGGGATGGTTTTGGTCACTGCCTTGTAAATGTTACAATAACTTCCCTACATAGTTCTTCACACACTCTGTCTACCAGATCTAATCCCTTGAATCTATTCATGATCTCCACAATATAATCATAAGGAATTTGATTTAGGTGATATCTGAATGGGGTGGTGGTTTTCCCTACTTTAGTCAATTTAAGTCTGAATTTTGCAATAAGAAGCTCATAATATGAGCCAGTCAGCTCCAGGTCTTACTTTTACTTGCTGTACAGGGCTTCTCTACATGTGGCTGCAAAGAACATCTGATTTCAGTATTGGCCATCTGGTGATGTCCATGTGGAGAGCGTCTCTCAGGTTGTTAGGAAAGAGTGTTTGCTGTGACCAGCATGTTACATTGTCAAAACTCTATTAGCCTTTGCCCTGCTTCACACTGGGCTCCAAAACCCACCTTGCCTGTTATTCTGCACATCTCTTGACTTCCTGCTTTGGCAGTCTGATCCCCTATGATGAAAAGGACATCTTTTTTTTTTTTTTTTTGGTGTTAGTTCTAAAAGGCCTTGTAGGTCTTCATGGAACCAGTCAATTTCAGGTTCTTTGGCATCAGTGGTTGGGACACAGACTTACATTACTGTGATGCTGAAAGGTTTGCCTTGGAAATGAACCAAGATCATTTTGTCATTTTTGAAGTTTCACCCAAGTACTACATTTTGAACTCTTCTGTTGATTGTGAGGGGTACTCCATTTTTTCTAAGGGATTCTTGCCCAAAGTAGTAGATATAATGGTCATCTGAAATAAATTCACCTATTCACATCCATTTTATTTCACTAAATTCTAACGCTGATGTTCACTCTTGCCCTCTCCTGCTTGACCTCTCCAATTTACCTTGATTCATGGACCTAATATTCCAGGTTCCTATGAAATTTTGTTCTTTACAGCATCGGATCTTACTTTTACCACCAGACACATCCATAACTGTGCACTCTTTCCATTTTGGCCCAGCCGCTTCATTCTTTCTGGAGCTATTAGTAATTGCCCCCCACTCTTCCCAGTAGCATATTGGACACCTTCCAACCTGAAGTGGTGGGGGCTCATCTTTTGGTGTCTTATCTTTTTGCCTTTTCACACATTCTTGAAGCAAGAATCCTGGAGTGGATTGTCATTTCCTCCTCCAGTGGACCATGTTTTGTCAGAACTCTTCACTATGATTCACTCATTTTGGGTGGCCCTACAAAGCATGGCTCATAGCTTCATTGATTTACACAAGCCTCTTTGCCATGACAAGTCTGTGATCCATGAAGGGGGCATGCTTACATATATTTATACATACATACATGTGTATATGAATGGTTATAAAAATTAACACTATCCACGGATCTGAATAAAATCACTGTGTATGTTGGTATTTATGGTGGTGGCTCAGATGGTAAATAATCTACCTTCAGTGCTTCAGTGCAGGGGACTCGGGTTCAATCCCTGTTTCTGAAAGATCCCCTGGAGAAGGAAATGGCAACCTACTCCAGCATTCTTGCCTGGGAAATCCCATAGACAGAGGAGCCTGGTGGGCCACAGTGCAAGGGCTCGCAAAGAGTCAGACACGGCTAAGCCACTAACACTTTCACTTTTTCCATGAGCTCATATGTATAAAAAATGTATGTGTATAGAAATACATATACGCATGCATATGAATGAGCATATATGCATGTGGGTTTGGATACACATAGTTGAATGAAAATTTATGTTTTGTTTAAATTTATACATGTCTAAATATGCAGGGGGTACTTCGTTTTTTACACATATTATTTTAGTTTATTTTCACATCACCACTGAAAGCCTATAATTATTTTCACTTTATTGATGCAGAAAATAAACATCAGGGAGAAAGACAGATTTGTTCAGGATCACAGAAATAGCAAGAGGTAAATTTGGGATTACAACTTAAATCCCTGGTCTGATACACTATAGATTCAGTGTACCTGATGCTTGTGTGTGTCTGTCTGTGTGTGTGTGTGATATAGTCTCCATGCATGGGGTGTGTGTGTGTGCATGTATGCATGTGTGAAAGGAGTCCCCTGCAAAGGGATCTCTGTACACAGAGAGCCTTTGACAGTTGTCTGCAGACAGGACTCCCTTACAGGTCCATGTAAACAAAACCACCCCTGCTGGTTGATCCATTTCTTTTTCTGAAAGCCCTTCCTTCACCAAGCAGCCTTCACAGGATGACTGTCCATCTGTGGCCCCTTAGCTCTTTTCAGTGCTGCTGCCGCAACCATAAGAACAGTAGCCAGATGCAGGACCAGCTACTTCGGCAAAGCCACCTAAGCTTTTTTTCCTCCAGCACATTTTAGAGACCCGAAGAGCCAGGGTTAGGAGGGCCTGGGGTGCCAAAGAATGAGCTTTGGAGACAGAGTGGCCTGGTCAGCTTGTTCCTCTTTATGAAGAAAGGGGTTAAAGTGAAGAAAATAAAGTGAAAGTGTTAGTTCCTCAGTTGTGCCCAACTCTGTGACTCTATGAACCGTAGCCCGCAGGCTGCTCTGTTCGTGGAGTTCTCTAGCCAAGAATACTAGAGTAGGTAGCCATACTCTTCTCCAAGAGATCTTCCTGACCCAAGGATCAAACCTGGGTACCCTAAACCTTCATGTGATTCTCACCCTAAAGTGGGTATGAGGGTCCAGTTGAGTCACTAATTATAAAGTGGAGACCATGATATGTCCTACCCCAAGTGAATTTCTAAGAGAAATTCCCTTAGACTACAAGAAGATCAAACCAGTTAATCCTAAAGGAGATCAACCTTGAATATTCATTGGAAGAACTGATGCTGAAGCTGAAGCTCCAATACTTTGGCCACCTGATGTGAAGAGCTGACTCATCGGAAAAGACCCTAATGCTGGGAAAGATTGAAGGCAGAGGAGAAGGGGGTGACAGAGGACGAGATGGTTGGATGGCATGAACAAGGGTTTGACCAAACTACAGGAGATAGTGATGGACAGGAAAGCCTGGTGTGCTGCAGCCCACTGGGTCACAAAGAGGCAGACCTGACTGAGCGGCAGAATGACAATTAAAGCAGAAAGTGAGATGAGAGGAGAGTCTGGCATGAGGCCACGCAGATGCGAGGCTCTGAAAGCTGATGTCCTCTCCTTGTGGAGCAGATAGTCTAAACTGCAGTCGTTCTGCCCAACAGGCAAAAGAGTATTTTCCTATTAATCTGACTTCAATGAAGCTAGTTCATTTCATATTTGAGAATCCACCTCCATGGTGGGGTACCTGCCTCCACTCCCAGGTACAGATGAGTGGAGGGGACCCCACCCAGCAGCTGATCCATAAGGACAAACTAGCGAGACGCAGGCTCCCAGGAATCTGAACTGAGTGGGGTGATACCAGTCTGTGGGGAACACTTGATTGAAGAGCCCATCCCAAGGTTATCTAGAGCAAGGCTGGGGATCCCATGCATGCTGGCGTGGAGGAAAGAAAGACCAAATGCAGCTGGAAGAAACAATCAAGAGACCACATGGCCTCTTGAGAGCAGGCAGTGGCCTTGATTCTCAACTTTCCAGTTCTGTGTTCCCTCCCAGACCTGGCTCCATGCCTTGCCTTGGGTTCTTAGGGTAACTGCAGTTTCCTTCCAGAAGAGCCTCCCTTTTGTTCAGTGATGCCTGAATCAAAAAACATGCAGTCATTTCTGAGGCACTGAGTTTTAGAACATTCCTCGCATTCTCTTGTGGAGATGTCCAGCCTAGCAGTGTATGCTCTGGTACCATCTGTTTCATGGGCTCAGGGAATAAGAGGCTGTGGATAAACTTGAAAGGTCAAGATGCCCTCATATCACTGAACAAGATAAATGGCTATAAAAATTTAATATACAGTTAAGGATCCTCAATTTAAAATAGTCTCAAAATCCATTCTCCTTATTTCTCTTGCTGCTGCTGCTGCTAGGTCGCTTCAGTCATGTCCAACTCTGTGTGACCCCATAGACGGCAGCCCACCAGGCTCCTCTGTCCCTGGGATTCTCCAAGCAAGAATACTGGTGTGGGTTGCCATTTCCTTCTCCAATGCATGAATGCATGCTAAGTCGCTTCAGTCGTGTCCAACTCTGTGCAACCCCATGGACAGCAGCCCACCAGGCTCCTCTGCCCACAGAATTCTCCAGGCAGGAGTACTGGAGTGGGTTGCCATTTCCTTCTCCATATTTCTCCTGAAGATGCACTAACTTCATTCTGTGTTCAAAAAAGACCTCGTGGCTGCCAAGATCATGGGTGACATATAACATATATGTGAAGGCCATATGTAAAATAATTGTTAATAACTGTTAATATGTAAAAAAATTGGCTCAAAAGTTCTGCAGTTTAATACTCCCTCCACACTTTTGTGACTTCTTGGAGCCTTTTGTGTTTATGTCACCCAATTTGTACTCTATTTTGATACCTTGTCTATTATTTCTGCCTTGGGCTGACCTCGACTCGGAGCTCAGCCCCTGTCCCTTCATTTCTCACAGACACCATCTGTGCACGCGGCTTGGCTGTGCAACCACTTTTCCTGAAGAGGCGTGGCAGCATGGCACAGCTAACAGCCTAAACCCAAGTGACAGACAGCTCATCCTTCTGTCTTCTCAGCAGCCTTGAAGCCTCTGCCCCACCTACACTGTCTGCCTGACAGCCACGTCTGGTCAACACAGATCCCCTGCTCCCTGCCCGCACCCTCTCTCCTGGTTCTGCCTTGCCCTGCCTCTCTCTGCCTGGTTTACTGTTCATCTCTTCCACTTGCTCCTCCGGAAATCCCTCTGTTCCTCAGTTCATTCCCCTTGTTGCATCCCAGACCCATTCCTACAATGCCCACAGGGCCTCCAAGCATATTCTATGAGGCCCATTAAAGCTTGTTTTTAAACAAGCACAATTCTCTCCCTGAGTGGAATCCTGCTCCCAACATCTCAAATAGCACTGTTTCCCTCACTCTTGCACAGGCCACTGAAGGCAACCAGGCCCTCCTGAAGAGTTCTGGGGGCTCTCCTTCAGAGCTCCATCCCCTGGCACTTCCCCCCGGACAGCCTCCCTGTGAGCTTCTCCATGTTCTCCAGATCAAAACACAGGCCCTGCAGGGCCCTCTTCCTTTCCACAGGCCTTTCCCTCTGCCTGGAATAACTGACCTTTTCAGCTGTCAAATTCCCTCTCATCCTTCTGAACACAACTCAAATATCACCCTCTCTGTGACTTCTCTCCAGTTCTCTGGACCAAGAGGGAGTTAGACGCTTCTCCCCCTGAGTTCCCGCAGACATGCCTTATCATCTGCAGAGCACTACCTCCCTCCCCGCTGTGTATCACAGCGCCCTGCTTACCCCCATTTCCCCCTTACAGGTGGGAGAACCTTTCACGGAGGGGCCAGGGCTCTCCCAGCCCTGTATCTCTGCGTATTTTGTAGCTGGCAGATTATTGCCTCTCTGAAAGTATGAGTTAAATGGAAGCATAAATGGACAATAGGTGACATGTATTTAGTGATTACTCTCTGCCAGGCAGTGTTCTAAGCACCAAGCATGCACTATCTCATTTAACTACCTGTGTGTCCCTCCTCACTAGGACACTATAAATATCATGGAGTACTTTACTCACATGTGAACATCCCGAGGCTCATCCATGTTAAAGGGCTGATGCAAGATCGCTCAGGTAGGAAGTGCTGGAGCTGAAGTCTGAACCCACCCATGGCTCATAATAATTATGTTGGACTCAAACCTACAGCATTTCCAGTAATCATATACAGATGTGAGAGGTGGACCATAAAGAAGGCTGAATGCTGAAGAACTGATGCTCTCAAACCGTGGTGCTGGAGAAGATTCTTGAGATTCCCTTGGACTCAAGGAGATCAAATGAGTCAATCCTAAAGGAAATCAACTCTGAATATTCACTGGAAGGACTACCGCTGAAACTGAAGCCCCAATGTTATGGCTACCTGATGCATCAATGAAATGGATCACCCTGATCCTGGGAAAGACTGAAGGCAAAGGAGCTGCTGAGGATACGATGGTTACATAGCGTCACTGCCTCAGGGGACGTGAACCTGAGCAGACTCCAGGAGATTGTGGAGGACACAAGACCCTGGCATGCTATAGTCCATGAGGTCGCAAGGAGTTGGACACGACTTAGGGATTGGACAACAACTAAGAAGTTAACATTTTGTTTGAGGAAGTTGAGGGGAGGGTGATGAAGGCATCCTTTAGAGACCATAAATTCAGATTCCTGGGACTTCCCTGGTAGTCCAGCAGTTAAGAATCTGCCTTGCAATGCAGGGCACATGGGTTTGACTCCTTGCTGGGGAACTATTCCCACATGAAGCAGGGCAACTAAACCCACACGCCACAACTAGGGAGATGCATGCTGCCACAACCGAGTCCTTGCCCTGCAACCAAGACCCAACACAGTCAAACAAATGTTTTTAAAAAGATTCCCTTAATCACTAGGGGCTGTGTTGACACTATCCTAGAACCAAAGGTATACAAGGCAACTGTGTTTGCTGTGGCTGGGAGTGTTAAGCTCTCTGGGGTCAAGCAGCTTTGGTGGGAATTCCTGATCCATGGATCGATCTTTCAGCTGGGGTTGGGATGATCTATTATAAATACGTAGGATTCCATAAAAGACAGCCATGTTTAATTTCACTGTTGTGTAATCCAGTGTGGGAGAAAGGCACACACATATGCATAGATACACACACGTGCATACACATAATAATTCTATTAGAACGAGTACGTGCTCTAAACCCTGCAGGCTCCTGTGAGGCCACCAGCTCTTGTAGGAGCTTGGCGTGTGCCTTGGCCACCCATGCAAGTCACCCTAGGGCTTTGGCTATAGCCAAGGAACAGAAGGTGCAACAAGGACCCAGAACTATGACCGTGGCCTTTGGGTTCTGTTGGATTGGCCATTTTGGGAGAAAGTGGACCCTTTCCCTAGCACTTTAATGTCGTCTGAATTGTAGTCTCATTGCCGAAAGAAGTGCCAGCCTCTTTGCGAAAATCAAACTCTAAAGGCCTCATAAAAAGATCCCAGCTCCATATGCCAATATTGACACAAAGACGATGGGAAGCACACGCAAATGCAGCTGATTGGAGCCCATGGAGACACACGCTCGCTGCTCTCGTCTGCTGTCAGAATCATCACCCAGTAGCCTGTGAGACCTATGAACGTGTGGGGAGAATATAAGGGTATACCTGCAAATACACACAGGAGGGGGATGCTTCTCTGGGTAAATCTGAGCATGTTTTTGAGCTTTTTCTAGAAAGTACTGATACTATGAATATCTGGCTGTATTAGCTAGCAATTGCTGCATAACAAACCACACCCAAGTTGATGACTTAAATGACACCTGTGTCTTATTTCTCATGGGTCGACAGGACGGCTACGTGGCTAGCTGATCTCAG
This sequence comes from Redunca redunca, assembly GCA_006410935.1. Taxonomy (NCBI): domain Eukaryota; kingdom Metazoa; phylum Chordata; class Mammalia; order Artiodactyla; family Bovidae; genus Redunca; species Redunca redunca. The sequence goes on from SJYQ01003076.1 coordinate 483,102, forward strand.
CCAGGCTTGTTCGTGCCCCTGCGGTCACCTGGTCAGCTGGCTGGAGCTCGCCAGTCTAGAGCGGCCTCGCCTGCAATGACTCTATTTGGCACCTTGCGGTTTTTCGTCTTCCTGCAGCTCAGTCCAGGCTTGTTCTCATGGTGGCACTAAGAGTCCACAAGACAAAATAGAAGCAGGCAAGGCCTCCTGAGACCTGCAGCTAATATACCATCACTCTGCCACTTTCTTTTGGCCGAAACAAGCCCCAAGGCCAACTTAGACTCAAGTGAGTCATGGGGAATAGTCTCTGATGACGAGAACTACAGAGTCATGTTGCAGTCAACCTACGCCACTGCACAATGCGAGCAGGGCGAGTGGGCTAACTATCATTTGCCGAGCATTTAAGATGCACTATTTGTTGCTGTTAAGCTGCTAAGTCATGCCCAGTTCCTTTGAGACCCCACAGACTGTAGCCCACCAGGCTCCTCTGTCCATGGGATTTCGCAGGCAAGAATACTGGAGTGGGTTGCCATTGCCTTCTGTAGGGTATCTTCCTGATGCAGGGATCAAATCCACGTCTCGTATATTGGCAGGTGAATTCTTTACTGTTGAGTCACCAGGGAAGCCCAAGATACACTATTACCTACTTATTATTCCCCCTTTTATGAGACTCAGAGAAGTTAAGTAACTTGGTCACGACCACAGAATTGAAAATTAGAAGTGGTGAATTTTGAAGCAAAATTTACTTGACTCTAAAGCCTGTGCTGTTTCCATTTCTCCAAATGGACTTAATGGCGCTCTACACTCAACAATATTGATGTGAAGAAGTGACTGTGCTCAGCTCTGAGTGTTCCTGAGGGATGTGTGACAGGAGGGAGGATCAGCCTAGGCTCTGGGGGACAGGGGGTGTTCAAGCAAACAGGCTGGCACAAAGGAAAGAAAAATGGTTTTAGAATTAGACACCCCTGGCTCTAAATAGCTATAAATCTCTTTCCTCATTTGCAAGAAGCTGACAGCAAACACTCCCTCACAGGCTGTGTGAAAAATAGATGCGCTCTGGACACTGGTTTCGGGTGCAGGCTCCACCGCTGGCTGGGTGTTTGACCTCAGACGGGTTGCTCTGCGTCCTAGAGTCTCAGGTCCTTCAACCACAGAAATGCACGTGACAAAGATCCTTGTTTCCTAGGGCTGTTGTGAAGACTAAATGAATCCACATCTGCAAAACACTTAGAATACCTGGTACCAGGTAGTGTTAATCACTCAAGTCTAGTCCGACTCTTTGCGACCCCATGGACTGTAGCCCACCAGGCTCCTTTGCCCATGGACTTCTCCAGCAAGAATGCTGGAATGGGCTGCCTGACCCAGGGATCCTCCTGACCCAGGGATTGAACCTAGGTCTCCAGCATTGCAGGCGAATTCTTTATCTGAGCCACCGGGGAAGTACCAGCTAAGTGCTACGTAATAATCAACATGCAGATATGCACCTATACAGATGGTGCCGGAAAGTCAGAAGGAATCAGACAATGCCACTGGGCTAAGCCCAATAAAGGGTCTGGGGAAGCAGCAGACTTAGAGTATCTCAAAACTTATGTGGGCATCTTCAGCGTCTGACCAGACCGAAAGGGCTGATGATTAAAATCAATCTCGAGACAGAGCTGGATCTCAGACCCTCCCTAAGGAGGAAATGCATCTGCCCAGCTCCAGGAACGGCAATGGGAGTGGGCTTCCAAGCTGTATTATGGGGACAGGCTTGGAGATGCCTTGTCCCTCCGAGGGACAGAACTGCCATGCTCCTTGAAGGTACATGGTTCAGGGAGCTGACATGCATGGTTACTGAAAACCAGAAGAAATAATGCATTATTAGAGAAGAAAACAATCATTTCATATTCCTACTTACGGACATACAGATTTATAATTGAGCACGTGGCTTTATTTGAGAGGAAAAATGGAAAGAGGCAATGTTACGAGCTGACCTGGGCACAGTGCACCAAATTCAGATGTTGCGGTCCTGAGCCCTAGCCTGTCAGAATGTGGCTATATTCAGAGACAGAGCTTTTAAAGAGTAATTCAGCTAAAATGAAGTCATACGGGTAAGTGCTGTTCCAATATGAACGATGTCCTTAGATGGAGCGGGTATTAGGGCACAGACACTGGAAGGCTACATGAGGACACGGAGAGAATACCTCCATCCACAGACCGAGGAGCGCAGCCTCGGAGGACAGCAGCCCTGCTGACACCTCGATCTCATTCCTAGCCTCCAGAGCCACGACAAATGTAACTGCTGGTTTTTAAGTCTTCCAGTCTGTGGCACTTTGTTATGGCTGCACTAGCAAACTCATCTGGGCTTCCCTGGTAGCTCAGTTGGTAAAGAATCCGCCTGCAACGCAGGAGACTCCGGTTCAATTCCTGGGTCGGGAAGATCCGCTGGAGAAGGGATAGGCTGCCCACTCCAGTGTTCTTGGGCTTCCCTTGCGGCTCAGCTGGTAAAGAATCCCCCTGCAATGAGGGAGATCCGGGTTCCATCCCTGGGTTGGGAAGATCCCCTGGAGAAGGGAACGGCTACCCACTCCAATAGTCTGGCATTTGGTCAGTTACTGGCCATGAACTCTATAGAAATTTCAGTAAAAAAAAAACAAAAAAAATCTGGGACTCCTAGGTCTAGTCTGCTTTTCACAGGTCAGGAGAGTGGTGGGTCCTTGATGAAAGGAGCAGAGGGCCTGGCCCACAGAACTGTGGGGGAAAGGCTAGCCACAGACATATTTGCGTCTGCCTCACCCCGTACAGTCCTGAAGCGACAACTCTGTTCCTGCCAGTAGAACCTTGTTTCTGGAGCCCTCCCTCATCTGTGCTTGTGGTCAGCCTTCGGCTCCCGTGGATTTTTCACTCTGATGTCAGCCTTGCCCCTCCCAACCCTGCCTTCCTGCTCTTCTCCCACTGGACACACAGATCTGACAGGGATAGACTCCGGCAGGTGGGTTCCCCTCTGTTCTGCCCCTCTCTGCTTCTGGCCTGAATAAGCGTGAAGATGGAACATTACACATGTGTCCATAATACCTGCTGTTTCTGCAGGGTCCCTTGGCTTATAACTCACTTCACATTAACATGAACAAGTTGACATTTTTAAGGTTAATGATCCAGTTGCTTATAAGACAGGCGGGGTTTGAAATCAAACAGCGCCTATGAACTGGTAGTCTGTGAAACAGCTTTTATTATGCTTCGCAGGAGCCTCCGAGAAAACTAACTTGTCCTTTGGCACCAATACAACCATCTAGGACCCACGTCCTCCATCTAATTTGCACTTTGAAAAATTTTCCCCAAGTCTTCTCACTTCAGCAACTGTCTCATGGTTTTTTAAAACAATGTGTGTCATGACCCAACTTCTTGAAGCTGCTGTAGATGGGGCCAGGGACTTTGCTGAAACTGAAGAACATACATAAACTGCTCTACAAGGAGGGATGGTCTGCAATAAACAACAAAAAGGAGTTATACTGAATTATGATGAAGATTAAAAACTGCATGTATTTTTGACCAGTTACAATTAAAGTTGGAATCCTTTCAATTGCATGACAAGCTGCAAATCATCAATTTTCCCCTTAACATTGAGAGGTTGTGAAATACGAGGCTCTCTTACATGTCCCCGCACCCCTCCCATCTACAGAGAGCCAGTTGCTCCTCCTGCCTCTGAGACGGACCCTGAGTCAAAGCAGGATCCTGATAATGAAATCACCACGTCACACTGAGTTCTGTAAAAGGCCAGTTCTTCTTAGGCTTGGCCTCAGCTCTTTAATCCAGAGGAACAGTGGAATTTTACCTCCCTACTTGATTTTGTTTCATTTTTTAAATTGCTTTTCATGTACACCCGTGGTGGATTCATGTCAATGTATGGCAAAACCAATACAGTATTGTAAAGTAAAATAAAGCAAAAATAAAAATTAAAAAAATAAATAAATAAATTGCTTTTCATAAAAAAAAAAAAAAAGGCGGAGTAGTTGCATGCATTTAAAAATGCAGAGTTAGGGACTTCCCTGGTGTCCGGTGGCCAAAATTCTGTGCTCCCAATGCAGGGGACCCAGAGCCGACCCTTGGTTGGAGAGCCAGATCCCACATGCTGCAGCTAAGACCCAGTGTAGCTAAATAAACAAATAAATATTAAAAAATAGATTAAAACGCAGAGTTATAGAAATTAAAATCCTGGGGACTTCCTTGGTGGTGCAGTGGTCAAGACCGCCCTTCTGCTGCAGGAGCTTGGGTTCAATTCCTGGTGGGGAAAGTTCCACATGTCAGATGGGGCAGGCCGAAAGATAAATAAAATGAAATAATTGTTTAAAAATTAAGATACTGGTATTGCTGCTTCCCCCCTCCTCTTGATCCCACTAACTTGAATTAGTCAGCATGAATAGTTGGCTCTTGTGTATTCTTTCTCACCTTTCTCTCTGACATTATGAACATAAAGATATATTTGTGTATGCACAAGTGCTATTTTCCATCCACACCATTTTACAAAAGTGTAAGGATACTACACACAGTTGTCCGCCCCTTGACTTTTGTTCACACAGTAACCCATCATAGCCATTGCTCTGACCCACATACGTGTGCCACATTCTTTTTTAACAGCGGCATGAAATTTCACAGTAAGAATGCTCCGTGGCTCATTCAACCACCCCCCTTCTGGTGGATATTTAGATTGCGGTATCTTCAAGCTTTTTTTGTTGGATACTTCAAACATTGCTGTGATAAATATCCTTTTATATATATTAATAGGTTTATACTACCAACTTCCAGAAGGGCAAAACATATAGTTATTTTCAATTGCACTAATACCCTGTTACTTTCTAGAAAGTTATAGCAATTTACACTTCTATCAGCAACTGTGTGGTTCCCCATACCTTAACTCATAAGCAGTGTAAATCAAGATGTGGGCAGGAAATTAATTATTAATGCTATGTGCTATTTGGATGTCCATCTGCAAATGCTTCTACATTTTCTTTTAGCTTAAAAGAGTGGTGATAGTCTCTGAGACTATCGTAGGTTTAGTATTTGTTAAGTTCATTTTAACTTAAGCTAGTTTTACTTGTATTCTTTCAGTTGCAATTGAAAGAGACTTAGCCAACAAATTATGTATTTTGCTATGTATATGGTCTATAAATATTTAATATATAACTTGTGTTTTCTTCTCTAAAATGTGCCTCCATCCAACAACTCTACAATTGTTCTCCTAACTTTTCACTTAGAATTTTTGTTTCCTAGGTAGGTTTTTTTTGGCATGTTGGGTAAGATATGAGTGTCTAGGAGTTTAAGATTTTCTCAAGAGCAAGGAGGCACTGGGCATGTTTTCGGGTCTGTATGATCCTTAGTGTCTATATTTCACATAAAAAGACTCAGGAAACGTTCATGGGGGAAAGAAAAGAAAGGAAGAAAGGAGGAGATAATAAAGAAAATAAAGACAAAATGAAAGAAGAAAAGAGGGGGGCAAAGGGATGGAGGTGGGAGGAAGAGAGGGAAGGAAGGAGAAACAAGTTAGAAAATAAGCCAAGTTGAAAAGAAGGATAGAAAGATTGAAATGTGTCTCTAATCTTTTAGGAAAAAAACAGAACAAAAACAAAAACACTGATTGTGTTCTATATTTACCCAGATGGTGATGTTAGTCCCTGAGTCTATCATAGCTTTCCGATCTTTTCAGATTTGGGGGCAAGGGTGGCACTGCTCCTACTGATGATGACTATTCTATATTTTCACTTATCTTTTCAAAATTTCCCATCATAGCAGTCAGGCACATTTTAGTTTAAAATTCTAATTGTACTCTTATTAGCTGGCTTGCCCTGGAAGAGTCACCTAGCACCTCTGGGCTTGTTCCTCCCCGGGTAAGATGCAGCTGGCAGCATCCCCCTGAGAGGTTATCCATGAACCTCCAGCAGAATTATGGAGGCAAAGGGTTGACTCAAAAGATGCAGCAAAGACAAACCCACCATGCCAACCTCATTCCTTCTTTGAGCCATCCCCTGCCCCCAACTTCTTTCGATACCAATTCCAGCATAGACATTTCCAAAAAGAAAACATCAGAGCCTGAGGAGGTTTCCACACATCTCCCTGCCCTCTCTCCTCTCAGGAGGTGTTTTCTAGGGCCTGTGATGTGGCCAGGTACCAAGCCGCTCCCTCCATGTCGTGGACTGTCATCTAAGATTTACATGCCTTTCATTTTCTGGATCACAGAGCTCCTTGAGGAACTGGTGAATGCTTTGGATTTTTCCCATGGTGGGAGGGGGGGAACGGATATAAATCTTCTCATAACTGTGTGCATGCAATTTGGGTGTCAGAGATGCCCCATATGAACTCGTCTTTAGACCCTCAATTAAGGAAAGTCATGGACAGCAAGCAAATCAAGTCCTTGCATCTTCCATGTTTACATCAAAACACAAGCTTATATGGCAGCGGTGTGTTCATCAGCCAGTGTCGACCCCATCGGCATGCCACACCTGAATTGTAGGGCCTCACCCCACAGCAGGAGTGTTGACGGTTGCTGGGCCAGGCAGAGACAACTGCTTGTTCTCCATCAACCAGGAGTGGATGGAGGACTCTATCTTCCACCCAGGACTGGGGAGTGGGGGAAGGGAGGTACCCATGCAGTTTCACACGCTGTCTTTTTTGCTTACTCAAAACCTTCTCAGTTAGACAAAATGCCAAGTGACTATCTCTCATAAAATATTATCATATGTAAACCCAACAACAATCTTGAGAAGCAGGCTGTTGTCTGTATTCCAGATTATGGTTGTGGGAGGCTAGGAGAGAATGTGGCTTGGCCCGGGTGACATCAACAGGAGGATGGATCAGGAAGCAAAGCCACAGCCAAATCCAGTGTAACTTAACCAAAACCAGACTGGGACGCACATCCTAAGACTTCATTGCCGGGGGACCACCCAGCTAGCCTCTCCACACTCAGGCATGCACCCTCCGATTTTTCCTCTCAACCTCACCGGAATAGAAGTCACAGAACACGGTGGCTAAAGGTATGGGCTTCAGAGGCCCCCTCATGTCCTACTTATTTAACTTCTTTGGGTCTCGGTTTGCTCATCTGAAGAGTAGGGATAATAACAAGGCCTACATTGTTAAGCTGCTGTTAAAGGCAGTGATGTATGGATCACTTAGCAGACTTCTCATAAAAGTATGTGTTTAGCATAGTTTAACCATTATCATCATCATTATCACCACTGCAGACCCCCATGCTCAGAAAACGAATCAGCCCAGCTTTTCGTGGTAAGTGGCCACAAAGTATCATGAACCTCCACGGTGTCGTGCACCACAAATTCAGGAAGGAGTTGATCTCGCTCCATCTCCTGTCCATGGCCCCACCACGGTGTGCCAGCCCCTGAGACTGTGACCATCATGCTTAATTAGCATGTTGCACAGATGGTTGGAAATCAGATTTCACAATAGAACAGAGAAGGTCATTCCTGGGGAATCCGATATTGCATGGACATGAATGAAGCTGAGTTAGAAAAGCAGGAGGGCCAAAGAGGCATCCGAGACAAGACCCAGACGCTTGTGTATGTCTCTTTTGGACACACAGTAGCCAAAACAAGAGCACAAACCTCCACAGCGATTGCAACGTGCAGTCCACTCTCGCGGCACCACGGGCTCTCTTAGAGATACAGCTAACCTCAGCCCCTCAGTCTGCAAAGCTTCCGGAATCTTTCTTTTTCAGATGGATAAAATCGCGGGCAAAACAAGACCCTGGGGAGAGTCTTGAATTCATATAATATATCGCAGCCTGCGCTACAAATGCTTGATTCAACAGAACTGGTTTTGTGTTCTTACTCCTGGCCCCGGGGAGAGAACACGAGCAAAGGATAAGGGCACTGCTCTCAGGGACATGCCTGTTAGCAAGAGAGACAGGCCATCAACAAGTAAAACCATAAATAAGTAATAGGATTCAACAAATGGGAAGCTCTAAGATAAAGCATACTGTAACCGGGAAACGAGGTGGAGAAGGCTCGAAGAATAGGGGGTTGTTCAGAATGTGGAGCGGGCAGTGTGTGGCCACTGGGAAGATGAAAACAACTGTTATCCAGATCTTGTGTGCAAGGGATAAGGACACACCAGAACAGGGCAGTGTGTGAGTGTGTGCCGGTGTGGGGGAGTTTTAGCAGGAGTTCTATAATTCGTTGGTCAGAATCTATTAGTGGCATCATAAGTGGCTCAGGAACAGAGCTTCTGACTGAGGATCCGGGGAAGAGCCAGATGATAATGGCAAATGGCAGGCCCCACCCCCCAGGGAAGGGTACTGTGAGCAAGCTTGTGGAGACCATCCTCTGTATTCCAAAACGCTGCCGCCGCCGCTGTCTCTACAGCTGCCTGACTGCCCGCTGTCACGTGTATGGGGCGGGCTGGGAACCAAGGGGCCCTTTTCACATTAAAGCACAGCAGTCTTTTCTGCTCTCCTGTTGGGTTGTAAATAAAAGGGCATTTATCTCAGAAGATGGGCATCCCTGGCTTTGGTGTGAGCAAAGTGCCCGAGGACAGATGACTGTAAGTGCACTGAGTAACTGAGAAGAGAGGAGGATGGCCACCTCAATAGACCAGGGAGTGTTCTGGAGAAGAGCAGCTGGCAGCCTTCACCATGCTCCAAGAAGCTTCATGAAAACAGCCTGGCCGGAACATCTGGTGCAGGCAGCGCTCAGTCCAGGTGCCTCCGAGCCTTTGTTCTTCTTCACTAACTATGCTCCTGCTGGTGCCACAGATCAGAGAGGAGGTGCCAGGACCAAGGGCTCAGGAAGCCCAGGTTAACAAGTGCACGCTCCCACGCAAGCATGAGAAAAGCGATTTAGGGAAGGCCAGTGGACAACCCTGGAGAAGGCGATGGCACCCCATTCCAGTGCTCTTGCCCGGAAAATCCATGGACGGAGGAGCCTGGTGGGCTGCAGTCCATGGGGTCGCGAAGAGTCGGACACGACTGAGCAACTTCACTTTCACTTTGCACTTTCATGCACTGGAGAAGGACATGGCAACCCGCTCCAGTGTTCTTGCCTGGAGAATCCCAGGGACGGGGGAGCCTCGTGGGCTGCCGTCTATGGGTCGCGCAGAGTCGGACACGACTGCAGCGACTCCGCAGCAGCAGCAGCAGCGGACAGCCCACCAGGCCTTCCACCTCCCTCAGTGCCTTCCTGTTCCCTATGAACTGAAGCCCAGGCAGCTCCATGGATCCTGAAAGCCGTGACTGAAGACACGTGGACTCTTCCAAATCCCTCCCTTCTATGAGGGCAAGGATGCCACCCGGAGAGCATGGTGAGATGCCAGGGAGGAGATTCCTAGAAGTATGAGCTGGAATTTATGGCTCAATGTGATTCCTTTCTAGGAAAAAAAGTTCACAAATTTCCTGGTATCTCAAAAGGGTCTGTGACCCTAAATATCTTAAAGATGCACAACCCTTAAAGATTCACTGGGCCGCATGATAGATCTAGAACCTGTAATTAACTCTCAGAGAAGGGATCTTTCTATTGAAAGCACGTGGAGTGAAGAAGGGCAAAGGACACCAGGCCTGGGCCAGCCACTGCCCAGCTGCCTCACACCCAAGATTTGCTCAACTTCCCCATTCACCGGAAGGCACTGTTGCTGTCCTCAGTTTACAGAGGAGGGGACTTAGGCTTCAAGCAGTTGATCAGAATGGACACACTCTATGACAGGATTTGGACCCAGGGTTTTCTGACTCCAACTTTGTTTTGCCCACCTCATCACTGTGATACTTTCACATAACTGGTGAAAGGAGTAGGACCTCAAGAGTACAACCAGGTCCATTCAGGACATTCCCAACCAGCTCACATGAATGCCTACCTTCTCCTTAAAGGCAACTTCCAGGCCTGAGGTGGCAGCATAAGATCCTGACTCACTGTGGGTTCTTTCAGAACTGGCAAGCACGTGGATGGATCAGTGAGTAAGAGTCTTGCTATTAATAGCGTAAGATTTTAGCACAGGAAACCCAACAAGCAGAGCTTCCATCTGATCCAAATCCCCATTTCACAGATGAAGGGATGGGGGCAGAACTTGCAAAGAAGCTATCAAAGTCACATCCGTTTTTGGTGCCTACGCTTGGCCAGACTGGAAGGGAGATCCACTTGACCACGGTGACAAAGACTACTTCCTTTTTTATCTAGTTTCCCTTCTCACCCCATTCCTTGGCTCTGGGACAACTTTAGAGGGTCTTGTCTCACAGTTCAGATAGTTCTAGTATTGTCCCGACCCCCTTAACAAGGTCCTGTGGACAGAACATGGCTCTGCAGTCTAGACAGTCTGGATTGAATTCTTCCCTGCCAAGGCTAAGTTATGTGACCTTGGGCAAAGGTTGTGACTTCTCTGAGATGTTCGGTCTCTTCTTATAGAAAATGGGAGGAAACATTCATCTTACACAGTAGGCGTGCAATAGAGCATATAGAGCATCCAGCAGGTGCTCAATACATGTTAAATACCTCTTCTTGTACTCCTGCATTGCTTGCAGCCGCAGCTGAGCCAGCAGGGCTGACTGGCCTCATAGAGACTGCACCGCTAGCCCCAGGTGGATTCCTTGCCCTTGGGCTGGTCACATGCTCTTCCCTTGCCAGTTGCTCTTTAAGAGGGACCAATTTCACACTTCCAGAGAGATCCACACTCCAAATTGTGTTTGTTTTAAAATAATGAATAGTGGCATCATTATCCCCACCGCTCTCCAGGGCGCTCTGGGCTGAATGTATCCCTTCTGCGTTAGTAGAGCTTCACTGCGGCAGATAAACGGGCCAGCGCCTGAGCTGAATGCACCGAAGAAAGGAGAGCCCACCCTGCCCGTCGCCGTCTCCCGTCTCTCTCTCACTGAGACCTACCCAGGAGGCTGCCAGCAAGGCTTCTGCTGCTTGGGGAAGCAGTCAAATGTTTCAGAAGGCGCCAAGAGCCCTGGGCAGGTGTAAAAGGAGGGGACAGCCAGGTCTCTGTCTTCCCCAGCTTCTCCCTGACTCCCAGGTGACTGCCCACAGTGGGTGGAAGTGTTGAGGAAGCCCTAGAGGAATTGAAGGAAGGGTAAAATAGTATCCTCCATAAAACACACCAGCAAAAAGGCTGCCTGTGCATTGAGCATCAGAGAAACTCAAATTGCTCAAATGCACGGCAGGGACAGGTGCGGCCAGCTCCAGAGAAGCCAGGGACGGAATCCCTGCTCAGAGAGGTCCAAGGCCAGAGGAGCCCTGATTCAGCCCGGCTATTGAGAGCAAGGAAAGCTGTGCTGATGATCTTCACAGGGCTTCTGCTGCTCTCAGGAGCAGAAGTGAGCATTCCTTTCCTTCTCTTTGTCCCTCCCTCTTCCTTGGGGGGTGGGGGTGTAAGATCACACGTGATCTTCCCATTGGACAGGCCTTGCTGATGGATGGCATCTAGAGTTGAGTTTAGGGTTGCAAATGTATAGACATGGTATCGGGCTTCCCTGGTGGCTCTGCTGATAAAGAATCTGCCTGCAACATGGGAGACCTGGGTTCAATCTCTGGGTCAGGAAGATCCCCTGGAGGAGGGCATAGCAATCCTCTCCAGTATTCTTGCCTGGATAATCCCCATGGACAGAGGAGCCTGGCAGGCTGCAGTCCATGGGGTAAGAGTCGGACACGACTGAGGGACTAAGCCCAGCACAGATATGGGATGAGGTTGGGATGCTGTCACGAGTCAAACTGAGTCCCTCTAAAATTCAGCCCCCATCCTCAGTACCTCAGAACATGCCTGTATACAGAGACAGAGTCTTAAAGAGCCATTCAAGCTACAATAAAGTCATATGGGTGGGCTCTAATCCAGTATCACTGGTCTCCTTTTACCGAGACGAAATCTGGACAAAACCACACACACAGAGCAAGCCTTGTGAGAACACAGAGAAGACAAACATCCCCAAGCCAAGGGGAGAGTCCTCAGAAGAAATCAGTCCTGCCAATGCCTTGATCTTGGACTCCTGGCCTCCAATACTGTGAGAAGCTAAATTTCCATCGTTTAAGTCACCCAGTGTGTAGTTCTTTGCTATGTCAGCCCAACCAAACTACGACAAATGTCATCTTCTCTGACATATTTCAGTAAGAAGCAAAGTTAGAACGGCTCTGAGCCCTTCATGAAGCTGGTGATACAGGAAGACCATTTAGTTAATACCTCAAAGGATCCAGGGGCTTCAAATGATACAGGGGTTTCATAAGTAAGTAAGTAAAGTCGCTCAGTCGTGTCCGACTCTTTGTGACCCCGTGGACTGTAGCCTACCAGGCTCCTCCCTCCATGGGATTCTCCAGGCAAGAGTATTGGAGTGGGTTGTCATTTCCTTCTCCAGGGGATCTTCCCAACCCAGGGATCGAACCTGGGTCTCCCGCATTCCAGGCAGCCGCTTTAACCTCTGAGCCACCAGGGAAGCCCACAGGGGTTTCATATCATATTCAAATACTATTCCACTGGCAGGTGCAGAGCTAACTTGCTTGACTGAAGGAAGGAGACACCACTCTACAGTGATAAACGTGTGCTCTTTCCTGGACTGCCAGCTGTGAGGTCCTCCGTAGGCATGTGGTTTTTAAAATTCTGGAATCATGTTGGGCAATTTTAACTTTATTTTTGTGAAAACATTGATTTGTTTAAAAGAAACATTATTTTTTATTAACCTCTTTTTAACTTTTTCATGTTCTTAATATAGCAGGAACCTCAAATACAGAAGTACCTGGGACCTTTCTCAACTTCTCCGTGGCCCTGAGGGAATTTGCATCTCTTCTTTTCTCACAACTGCCTTCCCTGGCGTTTGTCCCCTGGGGCAATGCTTCCCACTTCCGGCACTCCTCTCTGCTTCTGCCTGCATGCTTGACCTTTCCAGGCCTGTGGAGTGAAGCTCCGAGATACATTTAGGTTTTCAGGTCAAAACTTTGGAGGAGGTCAAAGCGGAGGACCTACCCAAGGTCAAGAATTTTCCTCAAGTGCAGACGAGCATTCTGCACTTACTCACAGTGACTGGGGCCGCACTGTGTTCAGAATAAATCACTGCTTTTCCTAGCTTTATTCTGTGCACACATTTCCCATGAGGCCCTTACAGGGAAAGGTGATTTGTCAATGGCATCTACAGTTGATTTGACTGTTCCTGGACCCTCTTCCCAAATATCACAGTAACATCATTTGAGGATTTTCAGATAGCCCTGACGCCCAGCATAGCAATAGCTATAACATGATTCTTATTTGGCATCTGTTTAAAATCTTCAGTTAAGGGACTGCTGACCAAGCTGGGCATTCTGAGAATGCAAAGCTGAGCTGTTACTGGTCTGTGCGTGGAATGTCATCTGTCCCATGCCATGCATCAGCCGACTGAAACAGCACTGATCATCTCTTGAGAACCGCAAGCTAGAAGCACTTAGCAGATGCGAGGTCCCTGGGGCTCTGGCCTTCAGTCCCTCTCACCTGCTTCCAGCCTCTGGGCTGTGAGTGTGCCTTCCTGATACCAGTGCCTCAATCCACACACGGAAGCATCTCTGCCTGAGCATCCCCCTTGGTTCCTTTTGTCTGTTTGCTTGGTTAGCAATCTCTGGAGACCAAAGTTGTACCAACTCCAACCAGTTCTTCAGTCACAGAAATGTGGCATGACCTAGAGTCCTTCCTGCAGTCCTGAGCAAGGGGCTGACAGAACACTGGGGTCAAGCTTGTGCAGAAATTGAGTCCCTGTAGGATCAGCATCTACCCATCCATCCTTGCTAAGGAATCCCTTGCTCTCAGCCATCCTGGGCTATATAACGAAAAGTACTTGGATGAAATTCATGGCAAGGAGACTAAACTTTAAACAATGCCTGCCTACGCTCCACACCAAACCTCTCAGCCTCTTTGTGTTGCGCTCTTGACTGTGGTGCCAGTTTCCTGAAAAGGAAGTTAAGAAGGTACACTGATAGATCCTGGGTAGCCGTAGGCACTATAGAGATTCTTCAGTTGTTTCACTTTAGCAAACCTCAGAGTCACTGGAGGGCTTGTTAAAACACACTGTTGGGGCCCTCCCTCAGGACTTCTGGTTCCACAGGTCTGGGGTGCATGCATGCTCAGATATTTCTGACACCTTGCTATTGCATGGACTAGTCCAGGCTCTTCTGTCCATGAGATTTTCCAGGCAAGAATACTGGAGCGGGTTGTCTTTTCCTATTCCAGGGGATCTTCCTGGCGCAGGGATTGAACCCACTTTTCCTGCTTCTCCTGCACTGCAATGGGTTCTTTAAAGCTGGGCTATTGGGGAAGCCCGTAGGTCTGGAGTGGACCATGAGAATTTTCATCGCTTACACATTCCCCAGTGAGACTGATGCTGCTCTGGGCCCACACCTTGAGAACCATTGTTGAAACACTACAGGATGTAATTGCAGCACACATCAGAGGTCATGCCAGGGCTGGCCCCTCTGTTTCCACTTCAGACTTGGCCACTGGGCTTTTTTCCAGAGTCTTGGCTTATTGCACCACCTCCTTAAGAAATGTTTCTTACTTGCCCCAACATCATATTCTGGGGCTTCTCCCAAGCACACCTCTCTCCCTATAAAGAACACAAGCAGTAGCTAAAGAACTGGAGTCAAGGGAGCATCTCTACGTGCCAGGTTGAGTGGAGTCTCTTCCTGGGGAATTGCTTCTCCGCAATTCTGTCTCAGAACCTGAGGTTCTGTATCCCCAGAGACCTGCCTCACTCACTCAGTAGCCTCTAGCCCTATTTCCCAGAGAAGCTGCTTTTTCTAGATTGCCAACCAAATATCTCTATGCTCTTTCAATCCAAGAAAGAATCAGAAGAGCTTTTGGGGGTTTTTATCATCTATAAAAGCAGTGCAGTTTGGGCAGTAATGAGATGATGTGCTCCAAGCCTATTATTCAGCCCCTAGCACAAGGCTTTCTGACTCCTAATAGCTTAGAAAAAGAGACGCTTAGTCATGGGTGTGGCTACATCCCATTCCCCCATCTTTTCCAAAGCAATCACCATATGTTGAGCATTGGGGAGCCCCGGAAATGCTGGACTCCTGCTCCAGAAGTTTGTAAGAATGACCACAATTCCACCTGTGCTACCATAACACAGGGCTCTATGGAACCAGACAGTGCTTGGACATAGTCCATACTCCCTTCCCATCAAATGTTTGCTGGAGTCAATATGTTGAGCCAAGCAGATGGATCTGGAGAAAAAAGAGCAGGAACTCAAAGAACAGCAGACAGTTGCCCTGTCAGAGTCCTGGTAGAAAAGACACGGCATACTCAAAGTAGTTGGTTTTAGGAGAGCTTAGTAACAGGACTATTTGCAAAAAGGCAGGCAGGGCTTCCCAGGTGGCTCAGTAGTAAAGAATCTGCCTGGCAGGGAAGAACAAGGTGGTGGAAGAGTAGGTGGACGTGGGGTCCATCTCTCTCCATGGATACATCAAGAATACACCTTCAGACACAGAAGTGCATGCAGAACACCAGCTGAGAGCGGCCAGGAGTACCTGACCAGCAGAAAAGAATATTTAGAACTGCTTGGTAGGACGAAGGAAACAGAGGGGGAAACGGGAGTGTTAGTAGGACTGAAACTGCCTTTGGTAGGTGGGGGAACTGAGGCAGGGGTCCGATCCCTGCATCAGGGCAACTGCCTGAGTCAGAGGAGAAACATTTAAGGCTGAGAGTGAAACAGCCAATCTGTGGCAGCCTAAACGGAAAGAGAGTTAGACAGTCCTTGCCGCAGCCGCACATGCCCCGGACAGGAGCACCGGTCCCCGTCCCCTGGAAGGCGCAGCAGCTGCAGCTGGAGTTTGGGGATTGCGGAGCAATCCCAGGGCGAGGGCTGCTGCTGACTGTGGAGAGGTGTATAGAGGGGCTGTGAGGGAGGAGACTGTGGTGGGAAATGCCTGTGGAGCAAAGCCAGAAAGCCATGGAAGCAAGGCGATACTGCTGAGCCATGTGTAGGGCGTAGGGCCAGCACCATACTGCTCTCCCCCTCACGCCAGCATCAGCAGCTGAACAATAGAGAGGCTGGCCCATCAAATGCCTGATGCACTGACCAACAGAGTAGAACCCCGCCCAGAGTAACACTTTAAGTGCCTGATGCACCCATCCACAGAGCAGGGCCCCAGCCAGGGAGGACTCCTCTATGTGCCTGACGCACCAAAGAGAAGGACCCCAGGCAAGGAAGCCTGCTAAGTGCCTGAACGGGTGGAGCTACGAAGAAAGACTGGCCAAAGAGACCTTCTGATCACCAGCTGTAACAGGCTCAAAAAAAAGGACTCTAATAGGGCCATAATTCCTCCTACAGCAGAAGCAGTCCATGTCCCTACACACTTGGCGCCGCAAGGGTCCCCGCAAGCCAAGCAGCTGCACCACCTTCAGGCTCAACCCTCACTGGGGCAGAGCTGCCACAGGCAAAAACAGTCTTGAGTCTATGCATGCAGGGTCGCTTCGGTCATGTCCAACTCTTTGCCACACTGTGGACTGTGGCTTGCCAGGCTTCTCTGTCAGGGGGGTTCTCCAGGCAAGAATACTGGAATGTATTGGCCAATACTGCTTGCCATACCCTTCTAGAGCACTCTATTTCCTGCTGCCCTAGCCCCCAACTTCCTGAGTACCTGGTGCTGCCAGAACCCCTGCAACCCAAGCAACTGCACCACCTCCACACCTGGCCCTCACAGGGGCAAACCCATGCCCTCCACTCAGGAGCAAACCCCAGGGGACCCACCCAAAGGCAGGGCTGGAGGTAAAACCACAACTGAACCCCAGGGGAAGAGTGATCGAGGAAGAAGACCCCAGATCTTCCCACAAGCTGTACAAGCTGTGGACTAAATTCACACGATCAACTAGGCAGACTCTGTGTCTATGGAATATTTAGAAGGACATGGAGAGCTCCCACAAAAGAAAACGCACTAGTTCTGATAGTGTGCACATTGGAGGCAAGAACACACAGGAGTAGGACCAGATTAGAATCTGAGCTGCCCCCACAGCAGGTGCAGAGATCAGCAGAGTGTTGGAGGGCATCCTAGGGAGGTGAGGTGGACTGTTACTCCCAGCGAGGCAAAGGACTCTGACAGCAGTGACTCAAGAAAAACATTTATCATTCTTATGTTTCGACTTGTTCTATAGATTCTTCGGGGTTCTTTTTTTTTTCTTTCCTTCCTGCCCCCACTCCGTTGTAGTTATCAATTTTCTTGGCTATGAAATCTAATTAAGCTTTTGAGGTTTTTTTTTTTCTCTCTCAGTCACATTGTTTTGTTGTTGCTATAAACCTCTGCCTCTACATTAGGCTTCTGCAGTTCTGTGGAATTTTCCTTTTTTTTCTCTCTCTCTTTTTATAATTTTAATTTTTAAAACCTATTATCATTTGTCTATATTTTTTCCTTTGTTGCTTTTCCTACTGTGTGGATCACAATAAACTGTGGAAAATTCTGAAAGAGATGGGAATACCAGACCACCTGACCTACCTCTTGAGAAACCTGTATGCAGGTCAGGAAGCAACAGTTAAAACTGGATATGGAAAAACAGACTGGCTCCAAATAGGAAAAAGGAGTATATCAAGGCTGTATACTGTCACCTTGCTTATTTAACTTATATGCAGAGTACATCATGAGAAACACTGGGCTGGAAGAAGCACAAGCTGGAATCAAGATTGCCAGGAGAAATATCAATAACTTTAAATATGCAGATGATACCACCCTTATGGCAGAAAGTGAAGAACTAAAGAGCCTCTTGATAAAAGTGAAAGAGGAGAATGAAAAAGTTGGCTTAAAGCTCAACATTCAGAAAACGAAGATCATGGCATCTGGTCCCATCACTTCATAGCAAACAGATGGGGAAATAATGGAAACAGTGATTGACTTTATTTGGGGGGGCTCTAAAATCACGGCAGATGGTGACTGCAACCATGAAATTAAAAGACACTTGCTCCTTGGAAGGAAAGTTATGACCAACCTAGACAGTATATTAAAAAGCAGAGAAATTACTTTGCCAACAAAGGTCTGTCCAGTCAAGGCTATGGTTTTTCCAGTAGTCATGTATGGGTGTGAGAGTTGGACTATAAAGAAAGCTGAGCACCGAAGAATTGATGCTTTTGAAGTGTGGTTTTTGGAGAAGACTCTTGAGCATCCCTTGGACTGCAAGGAGATCCAACCAGTCCATCCTAAAGGAGACCAGTCCTGGGTGTTCATTGGAAGGACTGATGTTGAAGCTGAAACTCCAGTACTTTAGCTACCTGATGCAAAGAGCTGACTCAGTTTAAAAGACCCTAATGCTGGGAAAGATTGAGGGCAGGCAGAAAAGGGGACAACAGAGGATGAGATGGTTGGATGGCAACACCAACGCAATGGACATGAGTTGGAGTAAATTCCTGGAGTTGGTGATGGGCAGGGAGGCCTGACGTGCTGCAGTCCATGGGGTCACAAAGAGTGGGACACGAATGAGTGACTGAACTGAAGTGAATTATTCATTTCCCCCTGCAGTTAATATTTATTGTATATAAATCTTCTTTATCTGCGCCTGTTTAACATTGCATATCTGTCCTTTCTTTCTTTAATTTCTTTCTTTTCCTCTCAACATATTTGTTAGTTTCATTGCTTTATTCCCCAAATGGCACCTGGTTTCAGTTCTCTTTCCCAGTCTGTGCTTTAGTTAGTTTATTCTGAACTGGTAGATGTAATTTTTTATTTCCTTTGTTCACCAGGTCAATCTATTGTACTTTATTTTTGTTGGACTGTGTTGATTTTGCTTATGGATGTGTGTGTGTGTGTGTGTGTGTGTGTGTGTGTATTCAGTCACACTATTTATTGTTGTTTTAAAACCACTGCCTCTACGTTGGGCTTTTGCAGTTCTGTGGTGTTTTGCTTTCTTTCTTTCTTCTCCCCACCCCTACTTTTTTTCTTTTCTCTTTTTTTATTCTAATTTTTAATTTTTAAACCTGTTATATTTTTCTTGGAGAAGGCAATGGCAACCCACTCCAGTGCTCTTGCCTGGAAAGTCCCATGGACAGAGGAGCCCGGTAGGCTGCAGTCCATGGGGTCTCGAAGAGTTGGACATGACTGAGTGACTTCACTTTCACTTTTCCCTTTCCTGTGTTGGAGAAGGAAATGGCAACCCACTCCAGTGTTCTTGCCTGGAGAATCCCGGGGACTGGGGAGCCTGGTGGGCTGCCGTCTATGGGGTCGCACAGAGCCGGACACGACTGAAGTGACTTAGCACATATTTTTTCTACATTTATTCCTTTGTCTTCCCTACTGTTCTTTTCCCCTTGCAGTTAATCTTTAATGTATATAAATCTTCATCTACCTCTATTTAACTTTGCATATCTATGCTTTCTTTCTTTTCTTTCTTGCTTTCCTCTCAACATATTTGTTAGTTCTGTTTTCGTGGCTTTATTCCCCACGTGGCACCTTGCTTTAGTTTTGTTTGCCAGTTTGTGCTTTAGTTAGTTTTGTTTTTAACTGGTAAACATAATTTTTGATTTCCTTTGTTTGCTGGGTCAATATATTGTACTTTATTTCTGTTGGTCTGTTCTGATTTTCCTTATGAGTGTATATGTATGCGTGTATATTCCATTATTTTAATTATTATTTGCCTGATTTTATAACTGCCATTTGTCTGGGGTTCATCTTTCTCATTTTTGGGTATTTGTTTTAATCTCACTTAATGCCATAACAAACCACTTGTGGAATCTCCATTCCTGACCAGAGATCAAGCCCTGAGCCTTTGGAGTGGGAGCACTGACTCCAAGACCCTAGACTACTAGAGAACCAACCCTAGGGAGTATCAAATAGTGAGAACTCACACAAAGGAAACCACTTAAATACATGACCTGGCATCACCCAAACACCAGTAGCACCCTGTGCAGAAAGCCTCATCTAAACAACAAACAAAACAAAAATATAAACCCAGTCATCAGCAGACAGGATTACCACCTTACTCAGCCTTGCCCATAGAGGGAAAAAGAAAAAAAAAAAAACTCAGCACAGATATCACCCTATACAAAGTTTACACATACCACTGGACCAACCTTAGGAGGGAAGAAACCAGAAAGAAGCAAGAATTCAACCCTGAAGCCTGGGAAAAGGAGACCTCAAACACAGTAAGTTTTTTAAAAAAATGAAAAGGCAGAGAAATGCTACACAAATGAAGGAACAAACTAGAAATACAGAAGTCCAAATAAATGATGAGGAAATAGGCAAACTACCTGGAAAAGAATTCAAAATAATGAGAGTAAGGATTGTCAAAAACTTTGAAAACAAAATGGGGAAAATGAAAGAATCAATTAACAAAAAACTAGAAAAATTAAAGAATAAACATATAGAGACAAACAACACAATTTCTGAAATTAAAAATACTCTAGAAGGAATCAATAGCAGAATCTCTGAAGCAGAAGAATGAATTTGTGAGCTGGAAACTAAAATGGTGGAAATAAATTCTGAAGAGCAGAATAAAGTACAAATAATGAGAAGAACCCAGGATACACCAACATTCAAATTATAGGGGTCTCACAAGAAGAAGAGAAAAAGAAAGGGTATGAGAAAATTTTGGAAGAGAGTATAGTTGAAAATTTTCCCAACATGGAAACAGAAATAGTCAATCCAGTCCAAGAGGCACAAAGAGGCCCACACAGGAAGGACCCAGGGAGAAACACGCAAAGACACATGCTAACCAAACTAACAAAGACTAAACACAAAGAAAGAATATTAAAAGCACCAAGGGAAAAGCAACAAGTAACATACAAGGGAAGCCCCACAGATTTAACAGCTGATCTTTCAGTAGAAACTCTGCAGGCCAGAAAGGCATGGCAGGATATATTTAAAGTACTGGAAGGGAAAAGTCTACAACCAAGAGTACTGTACCCAGCAAGGATCTCATTCAAAATTGCTGTCGAAATCAGAAGCTTTTTAGACAACTAAAGTTAAGAGAATTCACTACCACCAAACCAGCTTTACAACAAATGTTAAAGGGACGGATATAGTCAAGAAATACAAGAGAAGCAAAAAGATCTACAAAATCAACCGCAGACAATTAAGAAAATGGTAATAGGAACATATATATCAATAATTACTTTAAATGTAAATGGACTAAATGCCCCAACCAAAAGACACAGACAAGCTGAATGGATACAAAAACAAGACCCTTATATATGCTGTCTACAAGAAACCCACTTCAGACCTAAAGACACATATACACTGAAAGTGAGAGGATGGAAAAATATATTCCATGCCAAAGAAAGAAGCAAAAGGAAGCTGTAGTAATAATCCTCATGTTAGACAAAATAGACCTTAAAATAAAGATTACAAGAGATAAGGAAGGATACTATATAATGATCAAGGGATCAATCCAAGAGGAAGACATAACAATTGTAAATTTCTATGCACCCCACATAGTAAGTAAAGTCGCTCAGTCATGTCCGACTCTTTGCAACCCCATGGACTGTAGCCTACCAGGCTCCTCCATCCATGGGATTTACCATGCAAGAGTACTGGAGTGGGTTGCCATATGTTCACCCAACATAGGAGCACTCCAATATATAAGATAAACACTAACAGACATAAAAGGACAAACTGACAGTAACACAATAATAGTAGGACACTTTAGCACCCTACTCACACCAATGGACAGATCATCAAAACAGAAAATTAATAAGGAAACAAATGTCTTAAATGATGCTTTAGATGAGATGGATCTCATTGATATCTTCAGAACATTTCATCCACATGTAGAATAGAACTTCTTCTCAAGTGCACATGGAACATTCTCCAGGATAGACCACATCTTAGGTCACAAATCAAACCTCAGTAAATTTAAGAAAATTGAAACTGTATCAAGCATCTTCTCTGACCATAACACTATGAGACTAGATATCAATTACAAGAGAAAAAAAAACTGTAAGAAACACAAACACATGGAGATTAAATACACTTCTAAATAACCAATAGGTTACTGGAGAAATCAAAAGATTTCTAGAAACAAATGACAATGAAAGCATGACAACTCAAAACCTATGGGATTCAGCAAAAGCAGTTCTAAGAGGAAATTTTACAGCAATACAATCCTACCTCAAGAAACAAGAAAAACATCAAATAGACAACCTACCTTTACACCTAAAATAGCTGGAAAAGGAAGAACCAAAAAAAGAATAAAAACTCCAAAATTAGTAGAAGGAAAGAAATCATAAAGATCAAAGCAGAGAGAAGTGAAACAGAAATGAAAGAAACAATAGTAAAGATTAATAAAACTAAAAGCTGGTTCTTTGAGATGATAAAAAAATTTGACAAACCTCTAGCCAGACTCATCAAGAAAAAAAGAGAGAAGAATCAAAGCAACAAAATTAGAAACGAAAAAATGGGCCAAAGACCTAAATAGACATTTCTCCAAAGAAGACATACGGATGGCTGACAAACACGTGAAAAGATGCTCAACATCACTCATTATCAGAGAAATGCAAATCAAAACCACAATGAGGTACCACTTCACACCAGTCAGAATGGCTGCGATCCAGAAGTCTGCAAGCAATAAATGCTGGAGAGGGTGTGGAGAAAAGGGAACCCTTTTACATTGTTGGTGGGAATGCAAACTAATACAGCCACTATGGAGAACAGTGTGGAGATTCCTTAAAAAATTGCAAATAGAATTGCCTTATGACCCAGCAATCCCACTGCTGGGCATACACACTGAGGAAACCANACAGACAATGCAGAAATACAAAGGATTACAAGAGACTATTATGAACAACTATATGGCAATAAAATGGATAACCTGGAAGAAATGGACAGATTCTTCAGTTCAGTTCAGTCACTCAGTTGTGTCCTACTCTTTGCAACCCCATGAATCGCAGCACGCCAGGCCTCCCTGTCCATCACCAACTCCCGGAGTTCTTAGAAAAGTTCAATCTTCCAAGAGTGAACCAGGAAGAAATAGAAATTATGAACAACCCAATTACAAGCACTGAAATTGAAGCTGTGGTCAAAAATCTCCCAAGAAACAAAAGTCCAGGACCAGATGGCTTCACAGGAGAATTCTATCAAACATTTAGAGAAGAGCGAATACCTATCCTTCTAAAACTCTTTCAAAAATTTGCAGAGGAAGGAACACTTCCAAACTCATTCTACAAGGCCACCATCACCTTGATACCAAAACCAGACAAAGACAACACACAGAAAGAAAACTACAGGCCAAAATCATTGATGAACATAGATGCAAAAATCTTCAACAAAATTTTAGCAAATAGAATTCTTCAACATATCAAAAAGTTCATACACCATGATCAAGTTGGGTTTATTCCAGGAATGCAAGGATTCTTCAATATACACAAATCAATCAGTGTGATATACCATATTAACAAATTAAAAGATAAAAACAATATGATCATCTCAATAGATGTAGGAAAAGCCTTTGACAAAATTCAGCACCCACTTATGATTTAGTCTCTTCAAAAAATGGGCATATTAGTTTGCTATGTTACTATCTCAACATAGTAAAGGTCACAGATGATAAGCCCATAGCAAACACTTATTCTCACTGGTGAAAAACTGAAAGCATTTCCCCTAAGATCAGGAACAAGGCAAGGGTGTCAACTTTCACCACTATTATTCAACATAGTTCTAGAAGTCCTAGCTACAGCAATCAGAGAAGAAAAAGAAAAAAAAAAAGGAATCCAGATTGGAAAAGAAGTAAAGCTCTTACTGTTTGCAGATGACATGATACTGTACATAGAAAACCCTAAAGATAGTATCAGAAAATTACTAGAGCTAATCAGTGAATTTGGCAAAGCTGCAGGATACAAAATCAATACACAGAAATCACTTGCATTTCTATATACTGACAATGAAAAATCACAAAGAGAAATTAAGGAATCAATTCCATTCACCATGCAACAAAAAGAATTAAATATCTAGGAAGAAACTTACCTAAGTAGACAAAAGAACTGTACAGAGAAAATTTTAAGACACTATGAAATAAATCAAAGATGACATAATCAGATGGAGAGATATTCCATGTTCCTGAGTAGGAAGAATCAATATTGTGAAAATGACTATACTACCAAATGCAATCTACAGATTTAACTCGGTCCCTATCAAATTACCAATGGCATTTTTCACAGAACTAGAACAAAAAATTTCACAATTCATATGGAAACACAAAAGGCCCCGAGTAGCCAAAGCATTCTTGAGAAAGAATGAAGTTGGAGGAATCAACCTTCCTGACTTTAGATTATTATACAAAGCTACAGTCATCAAGAGAGTATGGTACTGGCACCAAAACAAAAATACAGACCAATGGAGCAAGACAGAAAGCCCAGAAATAAACCCATGCACCTATGGGTACCTTATTTTTGAGGCAAGAATATACAATGGGGCAAAGACAGCCTCTTCAATAAGTGCTGGGAAAACTGGGCAGCTTCATGTACAAGAATGAAGTTAGAACACTTCCTAACACCATACACAAAGATAAACTAAAATGGATTAAGGACCTAAATGTAAGACCAGAAACTATAAAAATCTCTTAGAGGAAAACATAGGCAGAACACTCAGTGACATAAATCAAAGCAAGATCCTCTATGACTTACCTCCTAGAGTAATGGAAATAAAAACAGAAGTAAACAAGTGGGACCTGATTAATCTTAAAAGCTTTTGAACCTGCAAAGGAAACTATAAGCAAGGTGAAAAGACAACCCTCAGAATGGGAGAAAATAATAGCAAATGAAGCAACTGACAAAGGATTAACTTCCATAATTTATAAGCAGCTCATATAACTCAATATCACAAAAACAAACAACCCAGTCAAAAAGTGGGGAAAAGACCTAAACAGACATTTCTCCAAAGACATGCAGATGGCTAACAAACACATGAAAAGATGTTCAACATTGCTCATTATTAGAAAAAGGCAAATAAAAACTACAGTGAGGTATTACCTCACACCAGTCAGAATGGCAATCATCAAAAAGTCTACAAACAATAAATGCTGGAGAGGGTGTGGAGAAAAGGGAATGCCCTTGCACTGTTGGTGGGAATGTAAATTGATACAGCCACTATGGAAGATGGTATGGAGACTCCTTAAAAAATTAGGAATAGAAACACCATATGACCCAGCAATCCCACTTCTAGGCATATACCCTGAGGAGACCAAAACTGAAAAAGACACATGTATCCCATTGTTCACTGCAGAACTATTTGCAATAGCTAGAATGTGGAAACAACCTAGATGCTCATCGACAGATGAGTGGATAAACCAGTTGTGGTAAATGTACACAATGGAATATTACTCAGCCATAACAAGGAATACATTTGAGTCAGTTCTAATGAGGTGGATCAACCTAGAACCTATTATACAGAGTGAAGAAAGTCAGAAAGAGAACAATAAAAATCATATTCTAATGCATATATGTGGAATCTAGAAAAATGGTACTGAAGAATTTATTCACAGGGCAGCAATGGAGAAACGGACAGAGAATAGACATATGGACATGGGGAGAGGGGAGGAGAGGGTGAGATGTATGGAAAGAGTGACATGGAAACTTACATTACCATAAGTAAATAGATAGCCAATGGGAATTTGTTGTGTGGCTCAGGAAACTCAAACAGGGGCTCTGTATCAACCTGGAGGGGTGAGATGGGGAGGGAGATGGGAGGGAGCTTCAAAAGGGAGGGAAAATATGTATATGTATGGCTGATTCATGTTGAGGTTTGACTGGAAACAAAATTCTGTAAAGTAATTATCCTTCAAAAAAAAAAAAAAAAAAACCTGCCTGCCAGTGCAGAAGCCACTGGAGACGTGGGTTTGATCCCTGGGTTGGGAAGATTCCCTGGAAGAGGAAATGGAAACCCACTCCAGTACTCTTGCCTGGAGAATCCCATGGACAAAGGAGCCTGGTGGGCTACAGTCTATGGGGTCACAAAGAGCCAGACACACAGATTATGCATGCAAATTAGACACAGGCAGGGTTTAGGAAATCAAAACCAAGAATTGTGTGGTATCCTGTATGGTTTGCAACTAAAGGATAAATCTTTACCCCACCTCCATGAGGCTGTAACAGTCAAGTGAGAGGGGGAGTGTTTGAAAGAAGCTGCGACCTTTGATCAAGGATCCATCCGGCCTCAACAGTGCACCCAGAAGGAGCAACCAGAACAAACCTCTCTCTTCTTCTCCAATCTCTAGATTCCCTGTTGGACAAATTCAACCCAAAACCAGTCTGCAAAGGAACCGATCAATGGGAGCCACACAGTTTATTCTCTGGGGATGCACAGCAGAGTAGAGAAGGGTAAGGAGCAAAGTTGAAGGGAAGAGCAGAAGATGCCAAGCGCATTTCCCAAATGGAACTACATTTGAAAGCAATTTTAGCCCTAAGGATGGGCATTTAGTTCCAGACAGGAAGCTGGGGAGAGGTAGAGAGATATCCCAATAAATGACCACTCAACCTGGTGTCCCTTCTTTCATCTTCAAATGAAAGAAGATGTGATTACAAATTCTAAAGATGATAAGACATGAAATTATATCACATGAATTTAATTCTCATTACAACAAGAGTTCCACTACCATATTCAATACTACAAAATAGGAGAGAGGGACATTAATTTAGAAGACAGATAAGGAACTCTCATAATGCTTTGGAAAAACATTAATGTTTCCTGTAGGTCTGGAAGAAAGGGAAAGCAATAAGGAAAAGGTCACAGCACTCAGGGTGCAATTTGAACAGAGGCAGAAAATCACAAGAATAAAGGTGTATTTAAGGATTGGTGAATTGCCAGAAACAGTGCAATGTACAGCACACCGTGGTAAGATTCACATGAAAAAGTAGACTAGTGTTAAATTGGGGAGATTTGGGAAAGCAAACAGAAAAATGTTCTTATATATGTGAGAGCCACGTTTGAGAGGGCAGTGACTCACTCAGCCTGAGATGTGCTGGGGCACCAACTTCACTAGGTAACTCGGGTGTGGGACAGATTGGAGGACACCAAGGCTGGATGCAGAAGGTCAGTCAAACAGAAAACAGTAGAGAGGGAAAACGACTTAGGCAGTGGGAGAGGGAGAGAGGGACTGCTGCAAAAAAGAACATTATGAGGTTTCATCAAAGCACATTGGCACCGAGACATCAAGGAGGGGTGGAGAAGAAGCCAAATATGTCTCTGAAATGTTTAACTGTCTTTTTAGGAAGATGCTTATGTCATTCATCATGATGGAGCGGGATTATTGTGGGGACATTTATTTCAGTTATAAAATGAAGCTGCTGCAGGACATCCAAAGCGGGATGCTAAATGTAATAGCTGGAAAAATGAGCTGATGTGAGAAATCACAAAAGTGAAGTGAAAGTGTTCATCACTCAGTTGTGTCCGACTCTTTGTGACCCCATGGACCATAGCCCACCAGGCTCCTCTGTCCGTGGAACTCTCCAGGCCAGAACACTGAAGGGGTTAGCCATTCCTTTCTTCAGGGGATCTTCCTGACCCAGGGATCAAACCCAGGTCTCCTGCACCCCAGGCGGATTCTTTACCATCTGAGCCACCAAGGGAAGCCTGACAAATCACAAGGTGATGGGTTTTTAAAAGGAGTGAAAACTGAGATAAGAGGTTATAGTCTGCGGTCAGTTAAGGGTCTAAGGTGTCTGCCATAAAGTAGATACGAATACAGCGGTGACTGTTAAGGGAGAAGTGAGGAAGGGGGGCTCCAACAGTGAAGCTGGTTTAGAACTAAGTAACCAGGGTTTTAAATGTGTCGTCTGCTAGATGCTGAAATACTTGGAGAAAAAGCAGGGGGGAGGGATAAATGTGCCTGGATTGAAGGATAAAGCTGCCTGAAAGACCAAACCCTTCTCAGTCTGGCGTTCATGCATCTCTCTGAATCCAGTTCAGTATTTCCTTGCCTTGGGAATGAGAATATATTAGCTCCCTATTGCTGCTAGAAAAAAATCCCATAAACTTAATGGATTAAAATAATATAAAATTATTATTTTATACTTCTGGAGCTAGCAATCTGAAATGGGTCTTATGGGGCCGCAGTCAAGACAGTTGGTAAGGTTATACTCTCTCTGGAGGCTGCAGAGGAGATATTCCACTACATATTCCCTATTGCAGAAACTGCCAACCTTCCCTGAGTTAAGGCTACTTTCCTCCATCTTCAAAGCCAGTAGACTAACATTTTCAGTTACCTCTCTGATTCTGACTCTCCTGCTTCCCACTCTTACTTATAAGGATGCTTAGTATCACAGTCAGTTCAGCTCAGTTCAGTCACTCAGTCGTGTCCGACTCTTTTCGACCCCATGAATCGCAGCACGCCAGGCCTCCCTGTCCATCGCCAACTCCTGGAGTTCACTCAGACTCACGTCCATCGAGTCACTGATACCATCCAGCCATCTAATCCTCTGTCATCCCCTTCTCCTCCTGCCCCCAATCCCTCCCGGCATCAGTCTTTTCCAATGAGTCAACTCTTCGCATGTGGTGGCCAAAGTACTGGAGTTCCAGCTTAAGCATTAGGCCTGCCTCGATGATCCAGGATAATTGCCACACCTTAAGATTTTGACTTCAGTCACATCAGCAAAGCCCCAACTGCCTTGGAAGGTAACATTCACAGGTTTTGAGGATTTGGATGTAGATTTGGTGGGCAGCATTATTCTTCCTGGGACTTCCCTGGTGGCTCAGATGGTAAAGCATCTGCCTACAATGCGGGAGACCCGGGTTCAATCCCCGGGTCGGGAAGATCTCCTGAAGAAGGAAATGGCAGCCCACTCCAGTATTCTTGCCTGGAAAATTCCATGGACAGAGAAGTCTGGTGGGCTACAGTCCATGGGCTCGCAAAAAGTTGGACACGACGGAGCAACTCCACTTCACTTCACTTCATTATTCTTCCTACCACAAGGAATACACTTATCTCTGCCTGGAATTCTCTGAACTATTCTAGACATTCTTTAAAACATAGCTCCAGTAGCCCCGACACCACCAGGCCGAGCTGCTCACCTCCTCCTCCTGTCCCTGCAGGTAGGGTCAGCCCTCGGGAGGCCGCCATGCACGTGCGACTGTCTCAGTGACGTCTCCTCCAAGACTGAGAGCAGGAAGCGTGGCTACATCCGTTCCACGTGCCCAAGGCCTACCACAGGTTCACTCATTCTAGGATGGATAGTTCTGTTTTGTTTTTTGAAGCTAAGAAGGAAGGGGAAGATGGAGAAGACATTGGAAAATAAGAGAAAAATAAGAAAGTAAAAATGGTTGAGTAGATTTAGTCTATTTAAACTAGGCCACTTACACAGTCTCTTGGTCCATCATCCAAGCAATCCAGTGTAATACATGTTATCATCCCTACTTTACACATATGCAGATTGGGGCTCAGAAAAGAGAACTGCCTTGGCAAAGGCTGAGTTAGGAAGTGGTACCCTGTTCACAGTCTGCCTGGCTTTTACCATCATATTGTCAACCATTATCCCCTTAGTTTAATCCACTCTGGCCACACAGGACTGGACTGTGTGCTGGTCTGTGAACGAACACATCAACTCATCCCCAGGGCAGGGCCTTCAATATACATTGCTCTCTGTGCCTAGAATATCCATCTCTCCACATCTTCTCGTCACTTGCTCCATAGCCTTAGGTATCTTCCAAAATGGCATCTCTTCAGTCAGGCCTTTCATACCCATTCTTTCTCTAATTGGTCCTGCCCCCAAATACTCTTAGACTGCTTGCGTGCATGCGTGCATGCTAAGTCACTTCAGTCGTATCCGACTCTTTGCAACCTTGTGGTCTGTAGCTGGCCAGGAACCTCTGTCCATGGGATTCTCCAGGCAAGAACACTGCAGTGGGTTGCCATGCCCTCTTCCAGGGGGTCTTCCTGACCCAGGGATCAAACCTGTTTTTCTTACCTCCCCTGCATTGGCAGGTGGGTTCTTTACCACTAGGGCCACCTGGGAAGCCCTCTTAGACCTATTAACATAGTGTATTTATCATCATAGCTATTCTCCCCAGCTGAAATCAAACAATATAGCTTTATTGTTACTACACAGGTCTAGGGAGGGATGGAACTGATATATTTTGTGCACTTTGGTGTCCCTAAAACCTAACAGAATTATCTGGCATAGAGAAGGTACTTCTTATTAAATAGGGATCCGATGAATGAAAGAATGCGGTGAAGATGCCTTGGTGACACAGGAATGCTGAGAGGGCAAGATTCCAGGAAGTGTGAGCTAGAGAAGGAAATGATTAGCCACTGGGCTTCTGGGCTGATTCTGAAGGTAACATTAAGGATAAGACAAGTGGAATATTCCATTGACACCAGGGCCAAAGAGTGGAGCTGGCCAAATGCGTGGATCCTCCATAGAAGATTAAAGACACAGGCTCAATGTGTAGAGATATTTTGTCCCCTGATGCCAGCTGAATTCTGATCCCAGTGAAGCCTAACCTTTTGAAAAGCAGGGTCATGTGGTCATGGATATGGCTGTGCAGCCAGGCCGGTTCCAGTTCTGTAGCCACACTCTGCTGTTCACCACACTTGAGCAAATCAAATCCTCTCTCCAAGCCCCATTTACTTCCTCATATAATTAAGATGATAAATTCCTGTTTCCAGGATTTCCCTGAATGTGCAATTAGCGAAGGTATTTAAATCACCAGGTACTTAAAAAGTGCTCGAGAAATCTAAGTTTTCCTCTTCATTCCAGTTTCCCTCACTGCTTTAGATTCAGTCTAGTTTTGGTTTTGTTTTTTTTCTTCCAAAATGTGCTGACATGTTTTTATTCTCAGTAATTTCCTTAAACTTCAGGGTTGAATCTAAAGATTATTATTGTCTCTTCAGTTGCCCCAGGGGGACGCCTGTGCTTTAATGGAATCACATTCTTCCACAGAGCCTGCCCCACAGGGCTGTAACTGGAGGTGGCCAGCAGCCCGGCTGTTCTTCCGCTGACCTTGGGGAGGGAGGAGGACCCGTGGTTCCCTTGGGCCAACTGAGCACCCGGGGAATCAGACGACATGAGGCCAGCCTGGATTTGCTTTCCTGTCAGTAAGTTTGCCTTCAGCAAACCCATCCCTCTCCCTACAGACTAAATGTACCACAGTGGGAAACGATTTCTACAGAACCACACAGGCCCTTGGGTAGAAAGCCACCATTACCCTTCAGTCTTCATTACAATGGGGTTTCCCTGAGAGCTTCAAGGTAAAGAATCTGCCTGCAATGCAGGAGCCACAGGGGACATGGATTTGATCCCAGAGTTGAAGATATACTGGAGGAGGCAATGGCAACCCACTCCAGTATTCTTGCCTAGAAAAAATCCCATGGACAGAGGAGCATG
Source organism: Redunca redunca (assembly GCA_006410935.1). Lineage (NCBI taxonomy): Eukaryota > Metazoa > Chordata > Mammalia > Artiodactyla > Bovidae > Redunca > Redunca redunca. The sequence continues at coordinate 514,285 of SJYQ01003076.1, forward strand.
GCAGGCTACAATCCAGGCAATTGCTGAGTCGGACATGATTGAGTGACTAAACACAAGCTTCATTAGAATAGAGAGAAATTAGAGCTGAGAGGGTCCCACAGGGCATCCAGACTGCCTTATCCCCTTTCCTAAAAAGTCACTCCCACCATCAGCCTGCAAGGATAGCTTCTGAGAAACACACAGAAAAACAAACTTTATCATGAAAAAGTCCATTTCAAGGAATCCAGCTTCAGTCCCCTGCACTATGGAATCCACTATGTACTTGGAATTTCACTAAGCCAGCAACCCACATGATCCCATGGAAGGTCCAGACAACCCTCTAAGGTAGTTACTATTATTCATGTGTGTGTGTGTGTGTGTGTGTGTGTGTGTGTTTTAATGAAGCTACTGACACTCTGCAAAGTTAAGTTCCTTGAATAAGGAGTATGCCTAATATAGAATGGAACTGTAACCAACTTTCCCCCCACAGCTACTCTCTGCAACAGTTTAGTTCAGTCACTCACTTGTGTCTGACTCTTTGAGACCCCATGGACTGAAACACACCAGGCCTCCCTGACCATCACCAACCCTCTGAGTTTGCTCAAACTCATGTCCATAGAGTCAGTGATGCCATCCAACCATCTCATCCTCTGTCGTCCCCTTCTCCTTCTGCCTTCAATCTTTCCCAGCATCAGGGTCTTCTCAAATGAGTCAGTTCTTCACATCAGGTGGCCAAAGTATTGGAGTTTCAGCTTCAGCATCGGTCCTTTCAATAAATACTCAGGACTGATCTCCCTGAGGATCAACTGGTTGGATCTCCTTGATGTCCAAGGGACTCTCAAGAGTCTTCTCCAACACCACATTTGAAAAGCATCAATTCTTCAGCACTCAGCTTTCTTTATAGTCCAACTCTCACATCCATACATGACTACTGGAAAAACCATACCTTTGACTAGATGGACATTTATCGGCAAAGTAATGTCTCTGCTTTTTAATATGCTGTGTAGCTTGGTCATAGCTTTTCTTCCAAGGAGCAAGTGCCTTTTAATTTCATGGCTGCAGTAACCATCTGCAGTGATTTTGAAGCCCAAGAAAATAAAGTCTGTCACTGTTTCCATTTTTTCCCCAGCTATCTGCCATGAAGTGATAGGATCAAAAACCATGATCTTAGTTTTTTGAATGTTGAGTTTTAAGTTTTAACTTTTTTACTTCCTCTTTCACTTTCTTCAAGAGGCTCTTTAGTTCCTCTTCACTTTCTGCCATAACGGTGGTATCATCTGCATATCTGAGGTTATTGATATTTCTCCCCACAATCTTGACTCCAGCTTGTGCTTCATCCAGCCTGGCATTTCGCATGATGTACTCTGCATAGAAGTTAAATACGAAGGGTGACAATATGCAGCCTTGATGTACTCCTTGCCTAATTTGGAACCAGTCTATTGTTGCAGGTCCGGTTCTAACTGTTGCTTCTTGACCTGCATACAGATTTCTCAGGAGGTGGGTCAGGTGGTCTGGCATTCCCATCTATTTTCCACAGTGTGTTGTGATCCACACAGTCAAAGGCTTTGGGGTAGTCAATAAAGCAGAAATAGATGTTTTTCTGGAACTCTATTGCTTTTTCAATGATCCAATGGATGTTGGCAATTTGATCTCTGGTTCCTCTGCCTTTTCTAAATCCAGTTTGAACATCAGGAAGTTCACAGTTCACATACTGTTGAAGCCTGGCATGGAGAATTTTGAGCATTACTTTGCTAGCATGTGAAATAAGTGCAATTGTGTAGTAGTTTGAACATTCTTTAGCATTGCCTTTCTTTGGGACTGGAATGAAAACTGACCTTTTCCAGTCCTGTGTGCTATTGCCGAATTTTCCAAATTTGCTGACATACTGAGTGCAATACTTTCACAGTATCATCTTTTAGGATTTGAAATAGCTCAACTGGAATTCCATCACCTCCACTAGCTTTGTTTGTAGTGATGTTTCCTAAGGCCCACTTGACTTCACATGCTAGGATGTCTGGCTCTAGGTGAGTGATCACACCACTGTGGTTACCTGGGTCATGAAGATTGTTTTTGTATAGTTCTTCTGTGTATTCATGCTACATCTTCTTAATATCTTCTGCTTCTGTTATGTCCATACCATTTCTATCCTTTATTGTACCCATCTTTGCATGAAACATTCTCTCTGGATGTCTGGTTCCAAAGCATGATTTTAGTTTTTATATCTGGAAATTTATTATATGCACAAAAGTAAATAAATAAATCATGTAAATATATCACAGTCAATAGGAAAGACTAACTTATGCTTTAGTAACAAACATCTGCATCTCAGTAACCTAGCACATATACTATAGCTTTCACTCACACAAAGCCCACTGCATGTCCAGAGGTGGTTCTCCAGGGCACCTCCTTACAGTAAGAACAGGTCTAAGACTCAGGAGGTCTAAGCAGTCTCCATCTCAACATTATGCCAAAATAGCATGAGAAGAGTGTGCCAGAAAGATCATGTGGTAACTTTCACTGCATCAGCCTGGAAAGGAGGAGCATCATTCACATTGGTTAAAAGTGATGCCATAGGATTCCCTAATGGCAAGACGCTGAGAAATGCTGTGTTTCTATGTACTCAGGAAGACAAAGTGAAAGTTTTAGTTGCTCAGCTGAGCCCAACTCTTTCCTACCCCATGGACGGCAGCCTGCCAGGCTCCTCTATTCAAGACTCCTCCTTGTCTTGATTTCCTAGGCCATAATTACCTGAGTGGGTAACCATTCTCTTCTCCAGGGGATCTTCCCAACCCAGGGATCAAACCTGGGTCTCACGAACTGCAGGCAGATTCTTTACTATCCGAATAACCAGGTGACTGCTCTATACCTACCACTCAAGAATCAAATAGACTTTTACAGTCTCACAGAAGTCAGCATGAGCCCTACTTCATCCATCAGGGCTTCCCAGATGGCTCAGTGGTAAAGAATCCGTCTGCCAATGCAAGAGATGTGGGTTCCATCCCTGAGTTGGGACGATCCCATGGAAAAGGAAATGGCAACCCATTCCAGTAATTCTTGCCTGGGAAATTAAGAGAAGGAGGAGACCTGGACAGAGGAGCCTGGTGGGCTACAGCCTGTGGGGCTGCAAAGAGTCAGACACGACTTAGTGACTGAAAACATCCATTTCACAAACCTCCCACAGGAAAATGCTACCTTAAATTTTGTGTTAATCAATACCTTTCTCTTTTTTATAGATTCTAATACTTGCATACACACACACATACAAACATATATATAGGAAAGAGATTTTTCTCTTCTTGAACTTTATACACACAGAATCATATTGTGTATATTCTTCCATGGCTCCTGGGCTTCTGTTTTGACTTAATATGTTTTTGAGATTTATTCACACTGAAATATATAACTCTAATTCATTTATTTTCACAGCTTCCCAATACTGTATTGTGTGAATACATCAATATTTATTTATCTGTTGCACTGCTGATGTACATAAAGATAGTTTCCATAGGTTTGTTATCATAAATGATGCTGATATAAACATTTATATACATATCTTAGCATAAAGTTTCTCAGGAGCATTTTAGGGTAAATATTGCTGAAATGATTTGCTAGCTAAAAAGTATTCTTACTTTCAGTTTCACCAGGAAATGACAAACAGTTTACCCATAAACAGAACTGAATAATCAGTGTTGTTTAGCAGGCATATTGGAGACTCTCACCTACTTCCAACAGGAGCATATATTGATTAAAACCACTTTGGAAAACAAGATAGAAATGAGCTCCTTGACCAGAAGCAATATTATTTGGGATAAATGTTAGTGAATTAGGCATTTCATAAATCTATGGATGGTGATGATGGAAAAATATTGGGATATTAAGGCAAATCCATATTTAAAGCAAAAGGCTTTCTACTGAGCACATTCACAATGGAAATCCTACTCATGAGACAGAAGGTCGTTGCAAACAACCTGGCACTAGGGAGACAGCCGGTTGCCCCGTGGAAGGTGGCTAGGTTAGAAGCTCGACTTTGGTCCCTATCTCTGGCAGGTAGACATGTGAAATACAAGATGGATGAATAAGTCTTGGTCAGAAGAAACCTACATTGTTTAGCCCACATGTAATCTTTCATCCCTGTTACTCTAGTTACGTTATTCCTGAGTTCTGTGGATAAGTACTGTACTGACTGAGGAAAATGGTCAACTACAGCCACAGTTTTGTAATTTTATCACCTTGATTGTTGAAAGACTCCTCTACAAAGGACTACTTTTGGTGTGCATTCACACAAAGAAAACAAATATCCTTTATTTTGAGAGAGCATACCTTGGAGATACTGGGGATTTGGTTCCAGATCACAACAATAAGGCAGATATTGCAATAAAGCAAGTTACAAATATTTTTGGCTTTGAAAAGCATATAAAAAGCATGTTTACACTCAACTGTAATGTGTTAAGTGTGCAATCAGTTCAGTTCAGTTCAGTCGCTCAGTCATGTCCGACTCTTTGTGACCCCATGAACTGCAGCACGCCAGGCCTCCCTGTCCATCACCAACTCCCAGAGTTCACTCAGACTCACGTCCATCGAGTCTGGATGCCATCCAGCCATCTCATCCTCTGTCGTCCCCTTCTCCTCCTGTGCCAAATCCCTCCCAGCATCAGAGTCTTTTCCAATGAGTCAACTCTTCGGATGAGGTGGCCAAAGTACTGGAGTTTCAGCTTTAGCATCAGTCCTTCCAAAGAAATCCCAGGGCTGATCTCCTTCAGAATGGACTGGTTGGATCTCCTTGCAGTCCAAGGGACTCTCAAGAGTCTTCTCCAACACCACAGTTCAAACGCATCAATTCTTCCATGCTCAGCTTTCTTTATAGTCCAACTCTCACATCCATACATGACCATAGGAAAAACCATAGCCTTGACTAAATGGAAGCATTTTCTAAAAGAAGTTTATACACCTTAATTACCCTATTCCTAAAAATGCTAACATTATCTGACCACACAGGGTTGCCATAAAACTTCAGTTTGTCAAAAATGTAATATCTGCAAAGCACAATAAAGTGACACGATAAAACAAGGTATACCTGCACCTTTTTTCCCAGATTCCTTGTCACTAATCCTCAAATTTTGTCATTCCAAATCTCTGCCCATGAGACACAGCATTAGCCACTTGCCCAACTATACCTCTATTTCTTCTTTCAAAGTGAGAAAACAAATTACCCGGCCAAAATTTTGCCCAATGAGAGAATATATTTTCCCCACTGTAATTTATTGCCACTCTTGATTGGGGCTGTAAAAACTGGTGGCTATGGGCATATTATCAGAATAAACTGTGTTATCAGAAATTTAAAAAAACTTTCTTTTAATTTTTCCTAGGTTTAAAATGTGGGTTGAAAGAAAGGTTTTCAATAATACAAAATAGGTAGATGCCATGGAAATTTGAATTATTTCTTCATTCAACTCACTTGACTTTTTCAGTATCTGCTCAAGCCTAATTTCATATAAACCACTGACATTATAATATGATCAAGTAGACAGTAAATTAGGGTGCTGTTGTCACATATCCAGTGACTACCAGGTTCCAATAAGAAGCTAGAAACTTTCTCAAAAAGGGTGACATCAGAAAAATGGTGGAGTCGGCAACAACATGCTTCCATTACTTCATAGAAACACTAAAAAACAAGCAGAAACAATAAGAACCAACTTTGTCAGAACTCTGAAAATATTTTGAAAAATATTCAAAAGCTTACAGCAACCAAGCAAACACTGAATCAAGAAAAAATTTTCATAATGGTAGAAAAACTCTAAGGCATTTACACTTGCCCCACTCTATCCCCTCTCCTACAATTTCTTAAAGACTGCAGACTGTTTCCAGCATGGGAACAGTCCTGATCCCTGGTTCCAGAGCGGACCTTATCCACATATTACTGTGTTTGCTCTAAACTTTCTGGAAGCTCCCTGAAAGACTGCTGCAAGGCATTCATTTTTGGTCTAACTCAGAACTCAAGCAGCATTAAAAAGCAGCAGTTAGTCCTAGAAAGCATTACAATGTGAACAAAAACATCCTATAGCTACCTGGGGCAAGAGATTCTGATTTAGACAAGCAATAGATCACTTAAATCTTGGAAGGAAAGCTGGAGAGAGAATTCCTTAGAAAATGAAAACATTCAAAAGCAACATATACATCCTAGGTCAGGATGCCTGTTCAGAAAAACCTAAGACCCTAGGCTTCCAGAACTGACTGGTCTTTATGCTCAGTGAAAGCAGTTTAGCTAAGTGTTGAAGGAGTCCCCCAACCCAGAAAAACTACAGAAAGTCTAGGAGAAGTGATTTGTTTCTTCACTGTTATTTTATTTGCAGGATCTGGTATTTGGTAAAATTTCTGTCAAAACACTAGCTACGGCTTCCCTGGCGGCTCAGTGGTAAAGAATCTGCCTGCCAGTGCAGGGGACACCAGATCAACCCCTGGTCCAGAAAGATCCCACATATCGCAGATCAACTAGGCCTGTGCACCGCAACTATTGAGCCTGTGCTCTAGAGCCCACAGGCCGCAACCACTGAAAACCATGCACTCTGGAGCCTGTGCCCCTCAACAGGAGAAACCACAATGAGAGGCCCCCTCATGGCAGCTAGAGAGTAGCTCCCACTCGCTGCAGCTAAAGAAAGCTCAAAGTAACGAAGAACCAGCACAGCCAAAAATGAATGAAGAATAAAATTATTTTTAAAAAATACAAGCTAAATAGGGTCTTCAGGGACCACATACAACTAAGAATATGTGTGTGCTCAATCTACTTCTGCTTCATTGACTATACTAAAGCCTTTGACTACATGTATCATGACAAGCTGAAATTATTAAAGGGATGGGAATACCAGACCACCTTACCTGTCTCCTGAGAAACCTGTATGTGGGTCAAGAAGCAGCAGTTAGAACCAGACATGGAATAACTGACTGGTTCAAAGCTGGGAGAGAAGTATGACAGGGCTGTATATTGTCACCCTGCTTATTTAACTTATAGGCAGAGTACATCATACAAAATGCCAGGCTGGATGAACCACAAGATGGAATCAAGATTGCTAGGAGAAATATCAACAACCTCAGATATGTAGAGAATACCATCCTGGTGGCAGAAAGTGAAGAGGAACTCAAGAGCCTCTTGTGAAGTGAAGTGAAGTGAAAGTTGCTCAGTTGCGTCTGACTTTTTGCAAACCCATGGACCGATGCTGAAACTGAAGCTCCAATAATTTGGCCACCTGATGTGAAGAGCTGACTCACTGGAAAAGACCCTGATGCTGGGTAAAGGTTGAAGGCAACAGGAAAAGAGGGCTAGAGGATGAAATGGTATGATAACATCAGTGACTCAACGGACATGAATTTGAGCAAACTTTGGGAGATAGTAAAGGACAGAGGAGGCTGACATATTGCAGTCCATGGGACCACGAAGAGCTGGACCTGATTTAGTGACTGAGCAACTGCTATCTGACTCCTTGGGACCTCCTGGACTGTAGCCTGCCAGGCTCCTCTGTTCATGAGATTTTCCAGGCAAGAATACTGGAGTGGGTTACCATTTCCTACTCCAAGGGATCCTCCCAACCCAGGGATCAAACCCACATCTCCCACATTGTAGGCAGATTCTTTACCAGCTAAGCCACCAGAGAAGCCCAAATGAAAGTGGAAGTCACTCATTCCTGTACAGCTCTTTGCGACCCCAAGGATTATACAGTCCATGGAGGTCTCCAGGCCAGAATACTGGAGTGGGTAGCTTTTTCCCCCTCCAGCAGATTTTCCCAACCCATGAATCGAACCAGGGTCTCCTGCATTGCAGACAGATTCTTTACCAGCTGAGCAGGGAAGCCTCAAGAGCCTCTTGATGAAGGTGAAAGAAGAGACTGGAAAAGCTGGCATAACATGCACAAAACTAAGATTATGGTACCTGGTCCAATCACTTCATGGCAAACAGAAGAGGGGAAAATGGAAGCAATGACAGACTTTATTTTCTTGGGCTCCCAAGTCACTGCATAGGGTAACAGCAGCCATGAAATTAAAAGACACTTACTTCTTGTAAGGAAATCTATGACAAACTTAGACAACGTATTTACTAACAAAGGTTTGTATAGTTAAATCTATGGTTTTTCCAGTAGTCATGTATGGCTGTGGGAGTTGAACCATAAAGAAGGTTGAATGCCGAAGAACTGATGCTTTTGAACTGTGGTGCTGGAGACTCTTCAGAGTCCCTTGGCCTACAAAGAAACCAAACCAGTCAATCCCAAAGAAAATCAACCCTGAATATTCATTGGAAGGACCAATGCTGAAACTGAAGCTCCAATAGTTTGGCCACCTGATGTGAAGATCTGACACATTGGAAAAGACCCTGATGCTGGGAAAATATTGAAGGCAACAGGAGAAGAGGGCTAGAGGACGAAATGGTATGATAACATCAGTGACTCAAAGGACATGAATTTGAGCAAACTCTGGGAGATAGTAAAGGACAGAGGAGGCTGACATATTTCAGTCCATGGGACCACGAAGAGTTGGACCTGATTTAGTGACTGAGCAACTGCTATCTGACTCCTTGGGACCTCCTGGACTGTAGCCTGCCAGGCTCCTCTGTTCATGAGCTTTTCCAGGCAAGAATACTGGAGTGGGTTACCATTTCCTACTCCAAGAGATCCTCCCAACCCAGAGATCAAATCCATGTCTCCTGTATCTCCTGAATTGACAGGCCAGATTCTTTACATCTGAGACATCTGGGAAGCCAAACAAAGAATATACTTTGTTCAGAAATAGCCTGGAAAAGTCATTAACCAAATGGATAGCTACAGCCTCTAACAACCAAAAATAGAAAACCTTAGAAAAGGAGGAGAATCTTATTTCCAGTATTATCACATTATAATATTATTTAATATAAAATACTTAAATGTTCAGTTTTCAACATAACAACAAAAAATCACAGAGATACAAAGAAACAGTAAAGGGTGCCTCATTCCAAAAAAATACATGAATAAGTTGACAGAAATCATACTAGAGTAAGCCTAGATATTGGATTTACTAGGAAAAAGTAAACTTTAAAATGACTGTCTTAAATATGATCAGAGAGCTAAGGAAACTATCTATATACAAATAGATAGAGGAACAAAGTACAATAGTTGAAGTGAAAAAATCACTGAAGGGGTTAAACAGCAGTTTTGAGCAGGAAGGGGGAAAAAATAATCAATGAATTTATTGAGGAGCAGAAAGAAAACAGAATAAATAAGTTAACAGAACTGAAGAAATCGGTGGAGCACCATGAAGCAGACCAAATTAAATATTAAGAGAGCCCAATAAAGAAAAGAGAGAAAGAAAAGGGGAGAAAAAATATTTGAAAAAACCATAGCCAAAACCCTCCCAAATTTGATGAAAGACATTAATTTATAAACCCACAAAATTTCATAATGTCTAAGTAGAATAAATGCAAATAGATCCACACGGAGATGCATTGTAATCAAATTGTCAAAAGGCAGGACAAAAGGAATCTTGAAAGCAGCAAGAGTAAAACAATTCACCATGTACAAGAAATGTTTAATAAGATTAATAACCCATTTTACAAAAGAAAATATAGAAGGAAGGATGGCATAGTCAAACTGAAAGAAAAACAACTGTAAACCAAGAATTCGAATCTGGCAAAATGACCTTTCAAAAATAAAAGAGAAATTAATGCATTCCCAGATAAGTCAAAGCAGAGGAAAGCTGCTATCAGTACTAAATGCCACTGAATTACTCACTTTAAAATGGTGAATTTTGTGTTATGTAAATTTCACCTCAAGGAAGTATACAAGGCAGCTATATCTCCAGAGGACACAGGTCTTTGATCCAAAATTCTAGTGATTTTGTACTGTTTCTCTCCTATCTGTTTACCAAGGGCTTCATTCAGAATCTTTAAGGACCTCACATACTTCAAGTCCCATTGGATCTGCTACATTATAAGGCACAGTTGATAAAAAAAAAGTCCAGTTCTGCAACAAAATTTATTTTGCTCCATATCCCTCTCAAAACCAGTGGCTTTATAGATTGCTTAATGAGTGGTTCAAAGCAGACACTCAAATATGATAAATTTTGTTAGCCACTTAGCCGCATCCAACTCTTTGTAACCCCAGGGATTGTAGCCTGCCAGGCTCATCTGTCCTTGGAATTCTCTAGGCCAGAACACTGGAATGGGTAGCCATTCCCTCCTCCAGGAGATCTTTACGACCCAGGGACTGAACCTGTCTCCTGCATCTCCTGCATTGGAAGGTGGATTTTTTACTACTGAGCCACCAGGGAAGTACCTATATCACATTTTGGATATATAATGGACCAATGGAACAAAAATGTGCTCAGAAATTTTTGCAGTACACATACATAATTTCTAATTTGTTTCAAAGAAGCACTAATAATCTAATGAGTGCAGTAAAAGAGTATAGTCAAAATACATACATGTTTACAGACACATAAAGTAACTGAATTACAGAATCATTGCGACAATGTGTTGGCTGTACTGTGTGTATATATATACATATATATGTTGACTATGACATATATATTATATTATATTATATATAATACAAAATTGCTCACAGAAAATGTACAGTGGCTTTCTGTCTCTTTGGGGGACATGAATGTCATGTTTTCATTTTGGAGAAAGTAATTCATCCTACCACAGGCCAGGAGATCTCTTCATCTACGTTGTGTTGATGTTTGCAAGTTTCTGTAAATGCATTGTCTTAACGTCCCACTTCCTGGTCTTGATTTATATTTTACAGTGGGGAACTATAGTGATATCACTGATCACATTAAAACAAAAAGATAACAATTTGATTAAACTTTAGCAACAACCTCAAGAGTTAACATTATTTTTAAATGATGCCTATGAATGATGATTCGCATTCACTGCAGAAGTTTTTATATAATGAAACATGACTTTTCCTTTAGATCAAATGACAGATTTTCTAAATTACTTTCAGTTATATTTGATCCTGAATTTTCTTATGAATATACATAGGGGTGGAGGATAGTTGCTAATAAGTTATTTCAATTGTAGAAGGTAGATTTTGCAAATAATTAGAGGTAGTAAGACTTACATGTCTTTTCAGAAGCATCGAAAAAAGAAGTCAAGTTAATTCCAGTAGTGGGTCAGATTCATTCTATTCAGAGAATCTAAATAAAAAGTTGTTAGAAATTCACTCTATTGAAGGCGAAACATCTGATGTTATTGTGAATGCAATTTTAAATTCAGCTGAAAATTCAACTTTGAGAATTCATTTGTTTTTCAGTAAAATCAAAACAAAAAATTTAATGATGCACAACAGCATTAAGGCAGAAAAAGAACTTTTTTTTTTCTGAGTTACTGGACCAGTGGAACAAAAATGTGCTCAGAAATTTTTGCAGTGAACACATAGTTCCTAATTGCTTTCAAAGAAGCACTAATAATCTAAAAAATGATTACAGTAAAAAAACTATAGTCAAAATACATAAATGTTTACAGATACACACAGTAACTGAATTACAGAATCACTGTAACAAAAATGTGGACTACGAAAATTCAGATGGCAACACATGCTTTCACTGCTGTTTTACATCAGTCAAGTTTTAGAAAGAGCTCTTGAAGAACTACTTTGTAAATTGACTAAAATGTTCTATAATGATATTAAACATTTTAAAAAGAGTTTCCTAAATCTGGCATGTATTTTATTAAAAATCAGCTGTAAATCTTTAATCAGTATACTCAACAACCAGGGTACCAAAGAAACCCGGCCTTTGTGCTTTCAGCAAATTGAGACTTGAAATCAAAGCTTGCAAACAGGAAGGCATTTAAATTTAATTCTGCAAAAGCAAACGTGAAGCTGAACAAATTAAACAAAGAGAATTCAAATGGTGTTGAAGATTTAACTTTTAAATTCTGCAATTACTCTTTCAAATATTTCAGCTGTGGGAAGAATCTTTTGATGGAGCTCCTATTTTTATTTCACCAAATTGATATTTAACACCAGAAAAGAATGAAATTGAAATGGTCTCTCTGGTTTTACACTATATACATTTGTTGAAACATTCAAAATAATTTGATCAGATTTCAGTTGCAAAAATATTTTTCAGATGAAGATAAACATTTTTGAGGCAAAATAACAGTACTATGGAAATATATGGTGCNAAAAGCTTTTTCTTTTAAAGCACAATTTCATACATCTACAAATAAATCAGTTGCTAATTAATATAGAAATATTTTCCAAATGATATCATGTTAATTCAATAAATTTTATGGTCAGCCTAGCCATTACCCTACTGGACTCCTGATCTTGAGCTAGTAATCATAGGTGGCAAAGAGGAATCATTGCATTATCTCCATGACCAGCTAAACAAAAACAAATAAACATAAAGCACTAGAGAGAATATAGCTTGGGGGTTGAAAGAATGGCTCCTGGGGCCATACCATTGAAATTCATGGCCCCAGAAGAGCCACTTTCTAGCTGTGTGACCTTGCTTCAATTTCCTCCTCTGCTCCGCCCCGGGCCCTGTGATGATCAAATGAGTTACTACACGGAAAGCACTTACAGCAGTGTAGAGCAAGTTGTAAGAACACAGAGCTGCTGCTCTTAGTTTTGCAGTCTAAATAACTACATTACAGCTTCATTACAGTTCTCTGCTGGCCTTAATTTCCTTTGCATTCACACTGATGCCCTGAAAGTCCCTTGTTTCCAGAAACATGGGAGCTGCCACTCTCCAGCAGCTTGAATTCCATTGTGCTCTTTCCGTTTCTATAATCCTAGCTTTTTTTCAATTGCTCTCTCTGATCCCTTCCAGATTTCAGCTTGCCCTGTGGCAAACCAGCCTCAGTTCCTGACTTTCTTTGCTTGACTTGGCAAATCTGTGCCTCAACCGTAGCACACCAGCAATAAGGAGACTCCTGAGCCCAATCTGGCAACAGATGAAGCAGTGATGTAAATGAGTCAAAATTCCCAGACGGGATTTTCAAAAGCTCAAAGGGAAATTATGACGGGTTTCTCCTGTCACTGATCCTCAAGCTAGAAAATGACAGATTCATGAATGGTATCATCTTCAACAAGACTTCCTGGTTCCAGTCTAGCAGTCCTGTTGTTTTACTTAAATCCGTGGCATGCGCTAATTACCGAGATGGCTTCATGTGTGATTCTACCAAAGAATATCTTTTATGTGCTTGAATTTAGGCTTCTACAAGAAGGGCTTTTAGCCCAGGGGTGCATTTGTAAAAAGATGAAGCAAACAAGAGGAGCAGAAAAGTGACTGGTCGATAGTTCCAAACAAATTCTTCCCTTTAGTAACATTTGCTAGTAAAATAGGATGGCTGTGCTTGGCTCTCAAGGCAGGATGAGCTAAGTGTTTTTAGCCAAATTCTCATATTATATAAACTGATGATGGTTCAGAGGTTAAAGCGTCCGCCTCCAATGCGGGAGACCCGGGTTCGATCCCTGGGTCAGGAAGATTCCCCTGGAGAAGGAAATGGCAATCCACTCCAGTATTCTTGCCTGGAGAATCCCATAGACGGAGAAGCCTAGTAGGTTACAGTCCACGGGGTTGCAAAGAGTCGGACACGGCTGAGCGACTTCAACTTCACCTTCACTGGAATTAGAGAGGTTAAACTTTGCTGGGTGCCAAGAAGTGAATTCTTCAGTAATCATTTTCTGGACTTCCCTGGTGGTCCAGCGGCTCAGAATCTGCCAACCAATGCAGGGGACATGGGTTCGATCCCTAATGCGGGAAGGTTCTACCTGCTGTGGGGCAGCTAAGCCTGAGGGATACAACTGTTTAGCCTGTACTCCGCAACAAGAAAAGCCACCACAATGAGAAGCCTGCACGCCAACTAGAGAGTAGGCAATGCTTGCCGAAACCAGAGAAAGCTCATGCACACCAATAGAATAAAAATCATTTCCTAAGAACCAACCCCGCGCCAAGCTCTGGGGTAGAAACTAAATGCATGGGTATGAATGATACTGTCATTTTATATTAGTTTATAAAATAACTTATATTTTATAAATTTATACTAGTTTCCAGTTTATATTGGTTTCCTAGGCTGCTGTAACAAAGTACCACGTACTGCATGGCTTAAACAACAGAAACTTATTATCTCACAGTTCTGGAGGTCAGAAATTCAAAATTAGAGTCTCAGCAGAGGCAGTTCCTTCTTGAGGCTCTGAAGGCAATCGGCCCCATGCCCCTCTCCTAGCATCTGGTTGTTCTTGGCATTCCTTGACTTGCACGTTCATCACTGTGATTTCTACCTATGTCATCATAGCATCTTCTGTCCTGTGTGTCTCCGTCTTCATTCGGTTTTCTTATAAGAATACCAGGTTTTAGATCTGGAGTCCATCCTAATACCCTGGTGGCTCAGACAGTAAAGAATCTACCTGCAATGCAGAAGACCCAGGATCGATCCCTGGGTCAGGAAGATCCCCTAGAAAAAGGAATGGCTATCTACTCCAGTATTCTTGCCTGAAGAATTCCATGGACAGAGGAGCCTGGCAGGCTACAGTCTGTGGGGTCTCAAAGAATCAGACATAACTGAGCGACTATCACTCTCACTTTCCCTAAGTTAACTAACTATACCTGCAAAGACAATTTCCAAATAGGTCACATTCTGAAGATCCAAATGGATGGGAATTTTGGGAAAACACTGTTCAACCAACTACACTCTTCTTAAGGAGCCCACAGTCTAATGATAGATTGAGATAAGTAAGGAAGAAATTACCACCCACTTTGATGTGAGCTGTGAGACAGAAAAGCTAGGATGCTACAAAAGCATGGAGGAGAAATACCCAAATAGCTTGGTATTAAGGAAACTTTCTTTAAATAGTTATATTATTAAATGAGAATGGAAAGAAAAATAGAAACAAGATAAGGCAGAACCTTACTCCTTGGAAGAAAAGTTATGACCAACCTAGATAGCATATTCAAAAGCAGAGACATTACTTTGCCGACTAAATTCTGTCTAGTCAAGGCTATGGTTTTTCCTGTGGTCATGTATGGATGTGAG
>SJYQ01003076.1:529529-589650 GCA_006410935.1 Redunca redunca
TCCAACCAGTCCATTCTGAAGGAGATCAGCCCTGGGTGTTCTTTGGAAGGAATGATGCTGAAGCTGAAACTCCAGTACTTTGGCCACCTCATGTGAGGAGTTGACTCATTAGAAAAGACTCTGATGCTGGGAGGGATTGGGGGCAGGAGGAGAAGGGGACGACAGAGGATGAGATGGCTGGATGGCATCACTGACTTGATGGACATGAGTCTGAGTGAACTCCAGGAGTTGGTGATGGACAGGGAGGCCTGGCGTGCTGCAGTTCATGGGGTCGCAAAGAGTCAGACATGACTGAGCCACTGAACTGACTGAACTGAACTGAAGGCAGAATCATTTGGTCCTTAAAACTCAACATTAAAAAAACTAAGGTCATGGCATCTGGTTCCATCACTTCATGACAAATAGATGGGGAGAAAGTGGAAAACAGTGACAGACTTTTCTTGGGCTCCAAAATCACTACGGACAGTGACTGCAACCATGAAATTAAAAGATCCTTGCTCCCTGGAAGGAGAGCTATAACAAACCTAGACACATATTAAAAAGTGAAGACATAACCTTGCTAACAAAAGTCTAAACAAAATGTATAGTCAAAACTATGGTTTTTTCCAGTAGTCATGTATGGATGTGAGAGTTGGACCATAAAGAAGGCTAAGCACTGACGAACTGATGCTTTCAAACTGTGGTGCTAGAGAAACTCTCGAGAGTCTCTTGGACTGCAAGGAGCTCAGTCAATCCAATCCTAAAGGAAACCAACCCTGAATATTTATTGGAAGGACTGATGCTGAAGCTGAAGGTCCAATACTTGGCCACCTGATGCCAAGAGCCAATGCATTGGAAAAGACCCTGATGATTGGGAAAGATTGGAAACAGTATGAGAAGGGGGTGGCAGAGGATGAGATGGTTGGATGGCATCATCAACTCAACGGACCTGAGCTTGAGCAAAATCTGGGAGATAGTGAAGGACAGGGAAGCCTGGTGTGCTATAGTACATGGGGTTGCAAAGAGTTAGACGCTACTGAGTGACTGAACAAGGACCGTTTGGAAAGGTTATTGGGAAATACTAATGTCCCCACAGACACTGGTGATCATGTCCCTAAAGTAGCACAAGATTTCAGGTTTGCCTAATTTTCACTAGAAGCATCCAGTAGTCCCAAAGCAACATAAATAAGGGCAGATGTTTGTATTTATCCAGGCTCACTGAATCATCTAGCAACAGAGGCAGAAAGGAGATGAAGGGATCTGCCAGTATGCTCTATATTTTTTAAAAGTAAATCTGAAAGGTCACTGATATGGGAGAACATAGAAAATGAAAGGTCTGTGGTCTTAACAAATTGATGGATTAAATGAAGGGCCTAAATTGAAGAAGGCATAGAAGTTAAAGTTCAGAGAGCAGTAAGGTCCAGAAATGAAAAGATCTCAGATACCAAGATGTCAGATGGCTGTTTCTACATGTAACCTGGAGTGAAAGCCGATACTAGGGACGTTCGACCAGGTGACTGAGTCACTCAAACTGTGATGAGTGACTAAACAGACAGCAAAAATAGGGCAGTAGAACGTTTTATAGCTGGGTATCATGTCTCAAACAATCATTATTGTAACTGCCAACGTTTATTATGTACCTTCTGTGACCTACCACTAATATATAAATATTAGTCTTCAAAGTGCCCCTATGGGGGATATACTGCTCTTCTCCCCTGTTTACAAATGAACACTGAAAGGTCAGATAAACAGCAGAGTTTTCTTCTAGGCCACCCATTTATTGGTTGTGCATATTTACTCCTGCTAGAAGTGAGAGGCCAGGTTTAAGTGAGTGTAGAGTGATAGATTAGAAAGGCACTGAGGAGGAACAGGATGAAGAAGCTGACTTCGTACCTTAACATAAGCATCTGTTAGAGAGGCATGCCCGAAATCAATGTGCAGACGCAGCAGACTCCAACGTTATCAGCACCAGGGGCCAGTGTCATTGGAAGAAAATTTTTCCGTGGATGGGGGCGGTGAGGGGTGGGAGATGGGTGGTGAGGGATGGTTTCGGGATGACTCAAACCCATTACGTCTATTGTGCACTTTGTTTCTGTTACAATCACATCAGCTCCATCTGAGATCATTAGGCATTAAATCCTGAAGGTTGTGGACCCCTGCCCTAAGGGATACGGGATCTCAGTCTTATCAGGTAGAGGGAAGATCCTGTCTGGATGATGACAGGCATGTGTTGATTTAACATTCAGTGAGACCCTAAAGGCCCCAGCATTTGAAAAAAGCCACAAATGCAAGCGGCGGCGGGGTGTGTGTACCTGAGGCAGGATGGTTGGATATTTTGTAGATTTCACATAAGACACAGGATAGAATTGTTTACCACCAGCAGGTCCTAGGGCCCAGTGAGCCCCAAGAAACTTGGTGATGTTGCTGGACAAGGCATTGCATTGAATATATTCCATGAGGCATAAAGTTCCTCCTTCCAGCTTCACTGTGACATATTCACATTCATATGTACTTTCATACATTCAGCTTACATTCTCTCTAGGCTACAGGGGAATATGCAGGAAAGATAGGACTATGCCACTTTTAGGCTTGCTAATTCCTTGAGTTTATCATCAGTTGGTAGGCTATGTTTGACAGCTGAAAGCACACACGCTGGCCAAAAAGTTTTGTGTGTGTATATATATATATATATATCTAGAGAAATATTTATTCATATTCTTGCCTATTTTTTAATTAGGGTATTTACTTTTTGTTGAATTGTAGAAGTTCTTCGTATATTCTGCATAGTAGATTCCTATCTAATACATGATTTCTCAATATTTTCTCCTAGTTGGAGGCTGTCTTTTCACTTTCTTGATACTGTCCTTTCATTCATAAAAGATTTTAATTTTGACGAGGTCCAACTTATATATTGGTTCTCATGCTTTGGGTGTTATATCTAAGGAACTATTGCCTAACCCAAGATTGTGAAGAGTTAAACCTATTTGCTTGTAAGAATTTTGTACTTTTAGCTTTTATATTTTGGTCTTTAATACATTTTATTTTCATATGGTATAAGTAGCAGTCATGCATCGTTTGTTAAAAATAAAACAAACAACTGTTCTTTTCCCCCCGCTAAATTGTCTTGGCAGACTTATTGAAAATCAATTGAACACTAATGTACTTATTGTACTAATGTGTTTATTTATGGACTCCAAGTTCTATTTCATTGAGCTACACGTCTATCTTTGTACTAGTATCACCATAAAAAATTAATTACCATAGATTGGTAGTAAGTTTTGAAATCTAGAAATGTAAGTCTTCTAACTTTGCTCACCACTGTCAAGATTATTTTGACTATTTGGTCTCTTAACAATTCCACATGAATTTCAGGGTCTTCTCGCTAATTTTTGTAGAGAGGCAGCTGGAATTTTGATAGAGATGATACTGAATCTTTAGATAAATTTGAGGTGTATTTCCATTTTAATAATATTTAATCTGCTACTCTGTGAACAAAGGATGCGTTTCAAGTCTTTTTCATTTTTTGTGGGTAGGTGGCAATATTTTGTAGTTTTTTTTTTTTTTCAGCACTGAGCAGCTTTCAGGGTCTTGGTTCCCTGACCAGGGATTGAATCGCGCGCATGGCAGTAAAAGTACTGTGTCCTAACCACTGCACTGCCAGGGAATTCCTGATATTTTGTAGCTTTAAATGTCTTATATTTCTTTGTTAAAATTAATACTATTATTTAATATTTATAATGTTCTCATAAATGGAATTGTTTCCTTAATTTCATTTTTGTATTGCTATTTCCTACTGTAGAGGAATACAACTGATATTTATGTATTGATTTTCTATTATACAACTTTGGTGAACTCGTTTACTAGTTAAAATAGGCATAGGCATTGGCATTTTTCATTAATTTAAACAATCAATGAAGGGGTTTTTACATTTAATATCATGTCATGAACAGAGATAGTTTTACTTCTTCCTTCCCAATTTGGATGACATTTATTTAACCTGGCTAGAGTCTCTAAATGGCACCCCACTCCAGTACTCTTGCCTGGAAAATCCCATGGACAGAGGAGCCTGGTAGGCTGCAGTCCATGGGGTCGCAGAGTCGGACACGACTGAGCTACTTCCCTTTCACTTTTCACTTTCATGCATTGGAAAAGGAAGTGGCAACCCACTCCAGCAGTCTTGCCTGGAGAATCCCAGGGACGGCAGAGCCTGGTGGGCTGCCGTCTATGGGGTCTCACAGAGTCGGACACGACTGAAGCAACTTAGCAGCAGCAGCAGCAGAGTCTCTAAAAGAATGATGAGGCAAAGTCGCAAGAATGGATACCCTTGTCTTGGTCATGATTTTACAGGGAGAGTTTTCAGTCTTTCACTATTAAATGTGATGTTCATCATGGGTTTTTCATAAACAGACTTTGTCAGATGGAGTTAATTCCCTTCTGTTCCTAGTTTGCTATATGTTTTTACGATGGAAGGGTGTTGGATTTTTTCAAATGCTTTTCACGCTTCTATTGAGATGAGCGTGTGTTTTTCCCCCTTCATTCTATTATTATGCTGCTTTACATTGATTTATTTGTGTATTTGAATCAACCTTGCATTTTTCAGGTTAAATGCCATTTGGTATATAATCCTCTTTAATACGCTGCTGGATTCAGTTTTCTAGTATTTTATAAGCGGACTTTTACATCTGTATTTATAAGGGATATCATTCTTTACTACATTATTTCTTGTGTACTTTTATGATTTTGCTGTCAGGGCAATGCTGGCCTTGTCTGAGTCGGGGAGTGTTCCTTCCTCTGCCATTTTTCCAAAGAGTTTGTGAAGATCTGGTATTAATTCATCTTTAAATGTCTGATAAAATTCACTGGGGAAGCCGTGTGGTCCTCCCAGGCTTTTTTTGTGGTGAATTTTTTTGATTTCTAACTCAATCTCTTGTTTTTAACCTATTTAGAGAGTCTATTTCGTCTTGAATCAGTTTTAACAGTTAATATCTTTCTGAGAATTTGTCTGCTTCACCTAGGTTATGTAATTTTCCAGCATACAACTGTTTCTTTATAATCCTTTTTTTTTCTGTAAGATTAATAGTAATCTTTCATAGTAATGCTCCCTTTTTCATGGGTATATTAAAAGGTCATGAGCCAACTTGAAGGGCTATTTGCCAACTGTTAGACAAACTGAGCATCAAAATACATAATTAAATGGAGCAAGAAATCATGAGTTCATATTAATATAACTAAGGAAATTAATAAATATGGGAGAAGCAAAATTCTTCCTTACAAGAGCATGTCAACTAACTATAGAAGGATAATAAAGTGAGAAAATTTTCATTGATCCTAAACCAGTGACTTAACACTTAATGGGAAAAAGTATATTTTTTGGTCCCAAAGTATCTACCCACAAATTATTTTTTATGAGAGAAAATAGTAATTTCACAGTGAAGAAACCTGGTAAATACCACATTACCAAGTTATTAAAGTTAATATCAATAATATTGAGGATATCTGGAATCATGTGATTCTTGATTTAATACACTGAAGAGAACACAACATTCCTACTATTTCCAACAACAAAAACATAAAAATAACGATAAGGAGATATCAAATAAACACAAACTATTAATAATAGGCATTCTATAATGTGACTGGACTTTTCAAAAACATCAAGGTCAACAAACACAAAGAAAATCTCAGGAACGATTCCGTATTAAAGGGGAATGAAGCTCACAACAATGAAATACAATGCAAGATCTTCGCTTAGGTACTGGATTAGAGAAAATGACAATATAAAGTTTATTGTGGGGCAAGTGGACAAGTCACTTAACCATCTCATGTCTAATTTTCTTCAACTGTCAAAGGAGGCAAACCTCTAGCATCTTCTAAAGCCATTAGTGTAGGGAATGAGATATCGTTGTGAAATATGCAGCACAGGTCTAGACTCCATAAATGTTTAATAAAAACTCACTGAAAGTTTCTTTATCTGCTATAACCCTCTCATTCTACCCCATGATTGATTCTGACAGTGGCTAGGCTCATCCTGCCAATGTAACCTGTATTTACTACTTAATTATAGCCTGAGGGTCACTTTTGCAACTGTTCCGCCAGTGTCGGGTTGTAACAGCTTTGCTGCTGACTTTTCCTTCTAGATATTTTCACAAGATGTGCAACTCTGATACCTCTCTTTGCAAGTGACCCAGACCCTTAAGCTATACCTTCTGATAATAGAATTTTATCTCCCTCTCCTCCCTACCCACAGTGTGTATGTGTGTGTGTGTGTGACTGTGTCTGTTCCAGTGTTCATGCACATATTCAAGACTTCTCTTCTGATGGTGCGCTTCCCTGATGGCTCCGTAGATAAAGAATCTGCCTGCAGTTCCAGAGACAAAGGAGACACGGGTTCGATATGTGGGTTGGGACGACCCCCTGATGGAGGAGAATGGCGACCAACTCCAGTATTCCTGCCTGAAGAATCCCATGGACAGGGGAGCCTGGCGGGCTACAGTCCATGAGGTCACAAAGACTTGAATATGACTTAGCCACAAAGCATTTCTAATATTAGCCACATTCATTATCAAATGTCAAATATCTCTTTCTCAGTAATATCTTCTCAAACCACTATTGTTTATTATGATTATAAATTATATCTTTTTTTTTTCTTTCTTTCTTTTTTTATTTTTTGGCTGTGGGGAACTTAGCTCTCTGACCAAGAACTGAACCCCAGGCCCACGGCAGTGAAGGCACCTAGTCTTCAACCATTGGACCACAAGGGATTCCCCCATCAAACTACATTTAAAATGGCAGTCACTGCCACCCAACAACCTCTAGACTTTTACATTTTTCTTTCTTCTCCCTCAGAACACTTTTTACACTTCTACACACTATTTGTGCTTACTTGGTTGTTCTGACCACTTTCTGTCTCTTTTTGCTGGAATGTAACCTCTATCAAGTTAGGCGATTTCAGCTGTATTTTCAGGGATATATATTCAGCATCTACAGTAGTGCCTGACACTTGATAGATACTTGATCATATTTGTTAATAAATGAACATTTCTCATTTGTTAGGCAGGTCCCCTTGTGCTGCTTTTGATGGAACTGAGAGCTTGATAATATACACAGTCGCTGTGGTAAACCTGTTCCTTCATTGTGTTGAAGAGTATTTCTCAAACTGGGCTTCACCAATAAACATTCAGCAGCTCCTGAATTCATGTGGAATTTAAAAGACTTGAGAAAAGTTGTTTAAGATCTTATGTGAGACAAAGAATTACAAATATAAGCGCAAACATCTGGAACTCTGAGGAATATAAAGAAATGAAATGTGCCAGAGGAATTTCTGTTTTACAAAACTAGACTCACTTGTTACCAAGAGAAAAGGGACCCCTAGACAGTCACCATTCTGATGCCAGGAACAAAAGGAAAACAGAAATTAAAGTGACTTTAAATATGGGTGATAGATAGTGAGGGGAAGGGGGAAGTCTCAAGTTAGACCTGAACATTGATGCGGGGTGTCAGCACAACAACTTTCTAAACATTTCAAAGTAAACAATTTCTTAAATGCTTATTTGGAGAACAGAAAGTGAAAGTGAAGTAGCTCAGTCGTGTCTGACTCTTTGCAACCCCGAGGACTGTAGTCTACAAGGCTCCTCCCTCCATGGGATTCTCCAGGCAAGAATACTGGAGTGGGTTGCCACTTCCTTCTCCAGGGGATCTTCCCAACCCAGGTATTGAACCCTGGTCTCCAGCATTACAGGCAGACGCTTTAACCTCTGAGCCGCCAGGGAAGCCCAATGGCACCCCACTCTAGTACTCTTGCCTGGAAAATCCTATGGACACAGGAGCCTGGTGGGCTGCAGTCCATGGGGTCGCAAACAGTCATACACAACTGAGCGACTTCACTTTCACTTTCCACTTTCCTGCGTTGGAGAAGGAAATGGCAACCCACTCCACTGTTCTTGCCTGGAGAATCCCAGGGATGGTGGACCCTGGTAGGCTGCCGTCTATGGGGTGGCAGAGAGTCAGACAAGACTGAAGCAACTTAGCTGCGGCCGTAAATGCTTATTTGGAAAGGAAAGTGTGAACAGTTGATTGTTTTTCATGATAAGGAAACTCTCATTGAAACAATCTCACAGTTGAACTCTCACTGGAAGGTATCTCCCATTTCTGAGAGGTTCATGTATTATACGTATACCATGCAGCTGGAACAGAGTCACTAGAAGGCTTGACGTACTGGTGATGCTTATACGTATACCATGCAGCTGGAACAGAGTCACTAGAAGGCTTGACGTACTGGTGATGCTTATACGTATACCACGCAACTGGAACAGAGTCACTAGAAGGCTTGACGTACTGGTGATGCTTATACGTATACCACGCAACTGGAACAGAGTCACTAGAAGGCTTGACGTACTGGTGCTGCTTATACGTATACCATGCAACTGGAACAGAGTCACTAGAAGGCTTGACGTACTGGTGCTGCTTACCAAGAATACTGCTTGCTTACACCAAGAATATTTATCCTTTTATATCCCATTTTCTCCTTCATCTACAAGCCTCTAGATAGTATTAAGCCCCTGCTCTAATCTTTGATTGCAACCGTAATGTTAAGTCTACATTGGTGGTGCTAGTGGTAAGGAAACTGCCTGCCAATACGGGAGACTTAAGAGACGCAGGTTTGATCCCTGGGTTGGGAAGATCCCTTGGAGGAGTGCATGGCAACCCACTTTAGCATTCTTGCCTGGAGAAACCCATGGACAGAGGAGCCTGGTAGGCTATAGTCCACGGGGTCCCACAGAGCTGGACACTACTGAAGTGACTCAGCATGCAGAATGCACAGATTATACACTGCACTGTGGTCCAGGAGACAACAAGTACCAGAAAAATGAGAAACTTTCTTGTGTCTTGGTGTGTGCGGCAGACACTGTGATTCTTACGTGATCCTGTGGTCTGTTCACAAAAGTGGAGAATAATAGATTGAAAGATGGATAACTCAACTTTGGAGGTGCTGGCAACATGCACTGTTCATTACGTCACTGTCCTTGGTATTCTCTGTTGGGCACTATGTCTGGACTTAACATGAGACAAGAAAGAGAATCATGGGTAAACCATTTGCCAAGGGCATAACTTGACCTTACAATTTAATGGAATTAACTGCCCATTCTAATCTGTTTCTGAGTCCCCCAGGTGGAGGAGCTGATTTGAGCTTCCACCTCTAATCAAGAGTGACCTCAAGACAGGAAAGACGGCCTCCTCTGAAACATCAGAGACCTCTAGCTTCAAAAATGCCAACTAGAGTTCTGACGGATGGTAGACTCCCACATTCCGTATATCAAGATTAATATTCTGAAGAATGTGAGAAGAGATCCAGCATTTCCCTGTGTTCACTTTGTCCATAAAAAGGAGAACATTCTTTAACTCCCAGAAGAAGAAACTAGTAGAGCGAATACTTTCAGGTCTCTTTCACTCTTGCAATTTTTTTTCTTTCTGTATGTGATTAGAGTCCAGGACACTGGCTGGCTTAGTGGGAGCACCAAATTGGCTTCAATACTTGAATCATATCCTCCTGTTCTCACTTCCTGAGGTCTATTATACAGGCACAGATTGTTCTCTCACCCAGGCATGGCGTGTCTCTGCCCTCACCCCTTCCTTCATAGCAGAGAAAACTGGTGGCCCTATTTTGGCTTCAATTAACTGGAACTCTCGTATTTAAGGTTTACAGGTACAGCCTGCAAACACATTAGTCATACAGATATTCATGGTTTCTGCTTTTGCTCTGTGTGTACTCAAGAGAGACGAGAGTATCTTAGCCACTCTCTCACAACTTCAACAAAAGCAGTTCCATAATTCAAGCTTTCAGAGATTCCAAATCAAATTTAGGTCTGCAACAGTATTTTAATATAGAAACGCGTCCCCATAGATCAGCTTTGTCTTCTATCAAGAGCGGAATGGGGAGGTTGAGGGAAGATCTAAGAAAAATCTGGGAGAAGGGAAGGGGCAGGATGTCAGACAACCTCCTGTTTTTAGAGCTGGTAATGCTGCCTAGTCCTGACCGGGCCAGCCCTGGAAGGAAGTACGAGGGCTGGCTGGAGAATTAATTGAATTTCACAACTTCCCTCACATTCCTGCTGACACAAAGTGCCTTGCAAGGAGGGAAGCATCACAGGAGGCCAACACAATGGCAAGACCAAGGTTGGGCACTGCTGTGAGTCTTTCTATAAGCAACTCCTGGCTCAAAATAGCCTGCCTGTTAGCGCCCCAGCCGAGAGCCCCTACAGACAAGGAAGGAAGAGGTGTGCTGTCTCTGAGATACATACGGACTGCCCTCTGCTCCAAAATGAAGCCGTTGACCTGTGGTCGCCCTTCCCCTCTCAGTGCTAGAGAGGCCTCACCTATAAAGACGGTATTCTAACTGTATGAATTTTAAATTCCTTCCAGCTGTGACACTCTATTTGTCTAAGGATGGGAGGATCAACTCAAGACTTCTTTAGCAGCAGTCCCATGCCCCATTAATGTGTAGAACCTGACTCGAGGTATATAATAAGCTTCCTGCCTCATTTCTTCACCTAGATAGGAACCAAGGGAAGGATATAACTCTGAACCAGGCATTTTACAGGTCTTTACATAGGTAACTACATGCCACCTTTACAAAAAGAATGCAAGAGCTAAAGGAGGGGTTGTATTTTACTAATGAGACAATGGCTCAAAGAATTTAGAGGACTTACCCTGTGTAAAAAAATAATAATAATAATAAAGGCAAGAAAAAGAGCTAGAATTAAAATTCAACTATAAACTCCAAAGCCAGGGGCTATTCTCACAGAACAATTTTGCCTACATGAAGCCTGAATTGTTTCTGTGACCTTTCCTGTAACATCATTACTAAATACATGTTTATTAATGAATGGCTGTCTAAAGGAAAATATGATTTATTAGGTTAAATATATTAAAGTGTTTGATCAGTGAACAGAAACATTATTGTGAACAATTCTGACTTTAAATAATATTTCTAACAATATTCTGCAATATGACCTTCATTTATTCATGTATTCATGCATTTAAAAAAACGGCACCTACAAGATGCTAGGCACTGGGCCAGGGGTAGGTCAAAGAGGAAATGATCCTTGAATATATAGCATTGAATCCTTGAATATATAGGCTGTAAGACAGCCTACATTCAGTGAATTTGAAGTCACAACAGGGATGCGAGCTGTGACAGAAGGGTGACCTGGAAGCTGAGAGTGTGTCCTGGGGAGTCAGGTCAGGCTTTCCTGTACTCATGGCAGCTCAGCTGAAATTTACAGGAAGTGCAGACATTAACCAGGTGGGAGGGGTCAAGAGTACAATCACTCTGTGCAGCAGAAAGCATGTGCAGAGGTGCACAGGAGGCAGGGAGGAGCGGGATCCTCCGCAGGAATGGAGAGAAAGCTGCTAAGGCTGAGGTGAGCCTGTGGGGGCACCGGGGTCCAGAGCTCACTGTGCAAAGAGATGGTTTTCTAACATGCATACCTGCAAACTCTGCTGCACTCACACTCATCTCAACCTCCTTCAAGACCCTTTTCTGAGGAGCTCCTTCTTTTCTAGGCTCATCCCTTCATCCAGGTCTGCAGCTCATCCCCACCCTCTTCACAGGTTTCATGCTTTGTCATATTTTCTGGATTCAACTTCACTTAGGTCCCTTTCCCTTCTGCAGGATTATCATTAATATGCAAACATACTATAATTCCCCCTATCTTAAAAATCAACTACGTTGATACCCACATTCCCTTAGCATCTGCCATGATGCTTCCCTTTTCTTTTTATAGACAAAAGTGTTTATAAAGTTGTCTTCATAAGCAGTTTCTCACATCTCATTCTTCACCTCTCTCTCTCTCTCATACACACACACACACATAGAGATGGGCAATTACTATTCAAAATTAGTAAATATAACGTACATTTACAAAAAGACAGCAAGCAACGAACTGCCACAACCATCAAAAGAAGAACAAGAGGACAGAGTCAGCACCTCAGGAGCCCCCTCATTTGCTCTTCCCATTCTACTCTTGCTACACTCCAAAATTAACTATTCTTAATTTTAGTTAAGCACTTTTACCCCTACTTTGTAGTTCTACCATCTATGCTTGCATCCTTAAATGCTATTGTTTAGTTTATCTTGCCTGATATTTTAAACTCATAACCATATGGTATAAAGTTATTTGTATCTAGTTTCACTCAACATCATGTTTGTGAGAGTCATCATGTTGCACAAAGCTGCAATTTATATATTTTCATTGTTAAAAAGTCTTCCATTATATATATATGACTCTTTATTTGATTATTGATAGACATGGGATTGTTTACAGTTTGGGACTCATGAATAATGCTGTATGAGCATGCACCCTTGCATATGTCTATTGGTAAACACCAATAGATGCAAAAGTGAGAGATCACAGGCTTTACATATCTTCAACTTGAATAGATATTTCACTAGTATAATACAAAAATGTTTTCCAAAACCCACCAACTGACACTCCCATTAGTAATATACGAGAGGATTTTTTGCTTTGTTTTGATCCACATCATATTCATTAGCACTTAGAAATATCAGTCACTTTTTCTTCTTTTTCTCTTAGTGTTCTGGTAAAATGTGTTAAACTATGATTAAAATTTACATTTTCTGATTATTATCATAAAATTGAGCACTTTTCAATCATATGCATTAAAGGTCAATTGGACAGACACTTTGGTAAAATGTTTGTTCAGTTATTTTGCAAATGTTTCTATTGGGTAGTCTATTATTTTTTCTTAGTGAAATAGTTATAGATTATCCAAGGCTTTATTGGTTACATGGGCTTAAAATATCATCCACTCTGTATCTTTTTAATCCTTTTACTAGTCTTTTTTAAACAAAAATGCCTAACTTTAATATAGTTCCACTTTTCAATATTTTCCTCTATAGTTACTTATATTTATGTCATTTCAAAAAGCTTTTCCTACACCAAGATCATCAGCATATTTTCATACATTATCTTTTGGAAGCCTCATTGTTTTGTAATCCATATAGGCTTTGAAGATCCATACTTACAGCCCCCTTGAAATTTATTTTTGTGTCATGTACAAGATAGGAGTCAAATTTCATTTTTGTTCACTTGGATATCCAACTGACTCAACAGCATTTATTATTTGCTATATTTATATTCCTATTGCTTTGTAATTCCTCCTTTTAAAACAAGTGACTATTTATGAGTATGTATGCATCTGGGCTGTTTACTATTTTTGCAGAGCCCTTGTATAATTTATAGAATATCATACTGCATTATGTATGATATTTGCAACAAAATTCTTTACAGATATTCTTTATCAGATCAACCAATTCTCTTTTATTCCTAGGTTGCTAAAGACATAAAGGATGAATAGATGTTAAATTTTATCAACATCTTTTACAGTAATAATATAATCATTCTTCCTTATTTGTTCCTGTGGTAAATCATATTATTTTTTAACATTGAAACCAAACATGGCATCTAAAATTAACCTAACATGGTCATGAAGCTTTATAATTACATATACACTTTGTATTATAAATATAATTTTATTGTTGTTGTCGTGTCTGACTCTCTGTGACCTTATGCACAGCAACACACCAGCCTTCCCTGTCCTTCACTGTCTCCTAGAGTTTGTTCAAACTCATATCTATTGAGTTGATGATGCCATCCGACCATCTCATCCTCTGTCACCCTCCTCTCATCCTGCCCTCAATCTTTCCCAGCATCACGGTCTTTTCCAAGAAGTCTGCTCTTTGCATCATGTGGCCAAAGTATTGGAGCTTCAACTTCAGTATTAGTCCTTCCAATGAATATTCAGGGTTGATTTCCTTTAGGAATGACTATTTTGATCTCCTTGCAGTCCAAAGGACTCTCAAGAGTCTTCTCCAGCACCACAGTTCGAATGCATCAGTTCTTCAGTGCTTAGCTTTTTTTATGGTCCAATTCTCACATCCATACATGACTACTGGAAAGACCACAGCTTTGACTATACAGACAGTTATCAGCAAAGTGATGCCTCTGCTTTTTAATATACTAGGTTTGTTACAGCTTTTCTTCCAAAGAGCAAGAGTCTTTCAATTTCATGGCTGCAGTCACTGTCCACAGTGATTTTGGAGCCCAAGAAAATAAACAGTTTCTATTGGGTTGTTTTCTCAAACCAGCTAATCAAAAATGTCATTGCCCAGTGAGAAATCATGATTGACAATGCCATCTCTTAAATCTATAGCTGTTAACCAGCGTGTTTCATTTATTCTAACATTTGCACTTATCATGGATAACTGTCATCATTCTGTGATTACCTAGGCAAAATCTTGTGTATTTTGCAATGCCTTCTCTATCCTCTCTGGGATAGTAAGAATCAAGCCCTCAGTAGTGAGCAGGCAAGGTCAGCCACCACAGAACTGAGGCTGGGAGCTTAATACTGAGAGATCACAAGGGTGCATGTCAAGCATTCTTAGGAGGAACGGTAGATCCTGGTGGGAGTGCCCAGAGCAGATCCCTAGAGGAGGCAGAGAGACCTAGACTCCAAGGGAGCAAATGAGGATACTATTAAACATCTGTCATGTGCCAGATTCTCCACAGGGGATCACTAAGAATGCAAAATTCAGCCAGAAGTGCTATGACTAAAAAAATCAGATTTCTTTATCTCATATTCTCTGCTCAGCCAATGCATTCTATCTTACTAAAACTAACCTCCCTAATGCCAAATAGAGTACATCTCAGACTCCTACGAGTTGAAGTCCTAAATCTTCTTACCATCTTTCTCTCTCTTGAGTAATTATGATAAGCAAAATACCATCTTTTTCTGTGTCACCAGTCTCCACTCTCAGGCCTTTGCCCTGCTTGCCCCTTAGATATGTTGGTCTCCTGAGATTACTTCTGAGTCTCTTCCATTCTTTCTCCATGTCCTGCTTGTAATTCCAATCTTGCCCATGGAACTAGCTATCAAGCCAATAAGAATTTCTCGAAGATCCACATCTTGAAACCCTTTGCCTCCCCTTTGCTGTTTCTGGCAGATCCACAGTCTCTTCCATGAGTTCCTTGATTGACTCTGCAGTTAATCCTGTGAAGTCATGTACAACATCTGAGCAGTTTTCTGCATCAAAAATTCATTGTTTCAGGCTTCACGGCTTTCATGGCTTTTTCTATGACAATGAAGACAGTCTTCAATGGTGTAAGCCTTCCAAACTTTTATGATGTTCCCCCTACCAGGGTTATCTTTATACAGTTGACAGTCCTTCCCATTGAGTACTCTGTATAATGTGCCTGAAAGGTTTCTTATGACCCCCTTTATCTGAAGGTTGAATTAGACACATTGTGTTTGGTCAACACTTTGGTGTTGACCTTGTGGGTCTCTGGGTGAGCAGGGACAGTGCTCAGGATCAAAAGAACTATAAAGACAATCACTTACTGACAAGATACCTCCAGACATCAGAGACAAAGTATCCATGGAACCAATCTAGAAAAAGGAGTCTCATTGCTCAGACCATCTTGTGGTAAACCAAAAGACTAGCAGCTTGTGTTTATCTTTTCCCTTCGAGGCTTGAGGGTTAGCAGGTTTATAGATAAAGCTAGTCGTGATTACAAACCTGACAGCATTTGCACAAAACAACAGTTAGTTTATCCCTTCCTGCCTTAAATCTTGGTGCATGCTTCTCTTCCTTCCTGATAAACAGCCTTTGTTGCATTTATCTTTTCCAGAATAGGGCACATTTGTCTGCATTAAAAACCTGTGCAGGCGGATACCCTTTCTCCTCAATAATTTTCTTAAAGGTAACTGGGAACTTGTCTCCTGCCTCTTGGTTGGCAGAAGCTGCTTCTCCTGTAATCTTGACATTTTTCTAAGTTAAACCTCTTCGACAATTATCAAACCATCCTCTGCTGGCATTAAATTCCCTAGCTTTAGAGCCTTTTCCTTCTTCTTGCTATAAGTTGTTAAATGATGACTCTGCTTTTTCTTGAATCCTATAGATTCTACAGGTGAGCATTTATTACAGAAATCTTGCAACCACATGAAAGTTGCATTTTCAATGATATAGAAAGGTATTTCACGAAAAGTGCAAGGTATAGCTGGAGTCATGACGTCACAGATTTCCTTTCCTCTTTTTACAATGGTCCTTCTGCTGGATTAAGTTATCTTGAAATGGTGCAGCTACAGCTGCAGACCTCAATCTGTGGTACACATTAAGCAATTCACCCTTTTCTTTTAATGTCATGACTTCTCTCTGCTTCTTGGGAGAATTTCTAGCATCACTAGTGGCTCTTCATATGGGTCCCCTGGTATTATTCCAGGCTTATGGTATTGCACTAAATACGATGAGAAATATACAAGGACAACAAGAGATCACTTTTTATTATGACACAAAATTTACTGGAGAGACAAACTGCTCACACAAAGATGATTAGCAGCACATGATGTTCTAAGTGAAAATGATGTTCACTGAGAACATCACATGATATATACATACATATATATATATGTATGTATGTATATATCATGGGCTTCCCTTGTGGCTCAGCTCGTAAAGAATCTGCCTGCAGTGCAGGAGACCTGGGTTTGACCCCTGGGTTGGGAAGATGCCCTGGAGAAGGAAATGGCAACCCACTCCAGTATCCTTGCCTGGAAAATCTCATGGACAGAGGGGCCTGGAGGGTTGTAGTCCATGGGGTTGCAAAGAGTCGGACAAGACTGAGAGACTAACACTTATATATATAATTTCTTATTTTATTTTCCCCTTTTTCTGTTAAGTTAAGAGATATATCAATATAAGTGGTGTGGACATTTGCGTTTCAGTTCACAGGACACCAGAAGCCACATCAGGAGGTTAAAGGGAAGATGGTGTATCACTGGAGATGTGAGACTTCCAGGTGGGTACAGCGAATAACAGGACCTTGAGTTGTCACGTCTATGTCATGAAGTTGCTGCTGTTTGCAAGTTAAATAAAGGCAGAAGTTGAGACTCAATAGTGAGTAGCAGAACAGTGGGCTATGCTAGCCAAACATCTGGTTTGCTTCCAGATCTATTCCCTGACCAGCGCCCAGAAGCACTGTGAGGGCGCGGGAGCAGGATTAGCAAGAAGCGGCACGTGGACAGAGGAGAAAAGTTCACAACTCTAGGAGGAGGACTGAGGAAAAATCCGCAACTTTTGGTGACTTTGTCGGGGTTATAGCCGACAGCCAACAGTGAACGGAGCATGGTGAGTATTTCAGGCCAGGCAGATTTAGATGCGTCTCTAAAACCGTCTCGGATGCTCTAATCAGCATAGATTGGCAACACCAGAAAGAAGCATGGTGCGTGATGTAAAATGGAGAAGACTGGACACAGTGGGCTATGGTCAGAGAGAGGGGCCGGCATAGTGGGATAGGCTGAGTTTGGAAACAATCACTCCGTAACGGCTTACACGGCTCTTGACTTATAATCAAATGAGACTGTTGTGAGTTCAAAGGAGAATGTGAATAGCGTGCCACTGCCGGTTCATGGCATTTAAACAAAGGCGGGAGTTGGCTTGATTAGTAATGGCAGTGACAGGGCTGCCTCGGCAAGACACAGGACTCTTCCTCTTGAAATGCAAGTGCTTAAGAACAGAAAGAGAGTGATAGGGAGATAGAAGTGAAAAAGAGAGAAGCTGAAGAATGAACATGGGCTGACAGAGGAGGATCAAAGCAGCAATAACTAATGGAGGGAATTTTAGAGGCAAAGTCAGTTTCATTTAAAGATTAACTCTAGCCTCGGGGTATGCACTGATGGAATGCTACCAAATGATATCAAATTCACAGAAAACATCAAATTAAACGCTTGGGAGGAAAAAGAAACAAAAACAAAGGAAACTACCCTACTGTTTTGAAGGCAACTGGCTTTTTCCTGCTATTGAGCATGCAGCTGCCAACCCTAGCAAGTGAGATAGATGCGGTAAAGAAAGATCTGAAAGACAGCAGAGAGAATAACACGAAAGAGTACTGGGCAGCCAGAACAATGAAACACACTTGATGAGCCTTGAACCCGGGAGGCGGCTGGCCTGGGACGTCCCTGCTCTGTGATGGAAGCTACACCCATGGCCAGAAGGATTCCTGTGCACTGAAGTTGTGCTCCAGAGAATGTTACCAGTGCTAAGAAACAGGAAAATCTCCCCAGAGCAACTACTCATTCTTCAGAAATGGTTCAACAAAAAGAATTTCGGACTCTCTTTCACACAGACATTGATCACACCCACTGCGCTCTTTGCAATGATTCCACTACAAAGTTTCAGCATTCCGTGTACGCAGAGTCCTGCCAAAGCCAACAAAGCTTCCACTGTTTGCCCTGCAGGGAGAAGGGAGGACTTAGAGAAAGCCACTGGCCTCAAGGAGCACGCTGTCTAGAAGGAAAACATGGTGACTTATACATGATAAGCCTTCCCAGGTGGCTGGGAATGCATGAGCTATAAGAGATGCTGGTTCGATCCCCGGGTCAGGAAGATCCCCTGGAGAAGGGAATGGCAACCCACTCTAGTATTCTTGCCTGGAGAACCCCATAGACAGAGGCGCCTTGCGGGCTATATATAGTCCCTGGGATTTCGAAGAGTCAGACACGACTGAGTGACTAACACTTCACTCTTACACAATAAGTGTGCAAGAAAAAGTAGAAAGTGATAGGGCCACTGCAGACAGTAGAGAAATTCTACCATTTCTTGGTACATTCAGGCTGTCTGGAGCTTCCCTTTGCAGATTCATCCTTGAGAGGTTGTTTTGTTTTGGGAGTGTTTTATTTGTCTTCTTTCTAAACTCACTGCTTGCTATCTAGTGGCTTCACAATTTAATCCATATGACCCCAGCATCATCCAGTCCATGAGCACATCTTCTATCAGTGGCTTGGGGCTTATATCCAGGACTGATATGCAAACTTCACCCAGCAGGTCCAGAAGTGTGTTAGCAAGAGATGACAAATTCTAAGTGAACTTTATAAATCTTTCTTCAGACAAGGCATGCATGACTTACGTAAGCCACACCTCAGGACAGGGGCCATAGTCTCTTTTTCAGCCTTCTTAACCAGATACTAGAATACCGTGCTTACCCTTGTCTCATGAACTGTGCTGGATTGGGACCCCCACCCCACGTGGAGTACATTTGGTTCCCATTCCCCCAACATGTCATCCTCACTCCAGGCTGCTTCTGCCCGCTTCCAGATGGAGTGCTCAGCAGGCCTGTAACTATAGC
Organism: Redunca redunca; assembly: GCA_006410935.1. Taxonomy (NCBI): domain Eukaryota; kingdom Metazoa; phylum Chordata; class Mammalia; order Artiodactyla; family Bovidae; genus Redunca; species Redunca redunca. The sequence continues at coordinate 548,708 of SJYQ01003076.1, forward strand.
TCTGCTCACCGCTGAGGGCTGAAGTTATGCTCTGGGCCCCCAAGAGGCTCTGCCTGCTTGTAAGCACTGCTTATCCATCACTGATGTGTTTAAAACACAGGGAGGTTCACAGCGCGAACTCCCAATGCCATCTGATCCGTCATCTATGTCATCTCATTTAATCTCCATGATATTCTGAGAAGGTCAGGAACACCATAAATCACAGGGTAGATTTCATACAAAAATTATTAGAATAAAAAATTCACAGGCAGTTGGCTGTGCCAGAAGAAGTAGGAGTCAACATCTGCATTTTAGCAGATGAATGAATTAGCCCAAAAAGTTTTGACCAAAACCAAGTCTTGAGTAACAGAATAGAAATATGACTCCATATCTGTGGGAACCCAGAGCCTGTAGACAATGCTGCTTTAGTGGTTAAGGAGAGCTGGAGTTCCTTTTAGTCAAGTGCACAAAATTCTTACTAGCCCTTAAGAAACCTGAGTAAGGAATGAGATATTTTAGACAAAAGGAACCTATATGTACAAAGTTTTAGAAATCAGAAAGACCAGGTACATTTCCAGAAAGGCCTGTCTCCCATGCTAAAGCATTCTTCCGTCCAGTTACCAGTGAGTTTATGCATCTACCCCTTCAATTCCAATACATTTATAAGTTTTATTGAGTATTACCAAGTACCAACCACTAGGTACTAAAAACGCAAAGGATGAATAAAATCTTGACCTGTCTGAAAGGATCCCACATACTAGTAAGAGAAAGAGATATCTTGACAAAAATATTCATTATTGTCTATACTTTCAAATATAGCCTAACTGACCATGCTATATTAGAGGAGTTGGTATCTGACCAGATTCCTGAAAGATGTATAGAATTTCAAGAGGTGCAGAGGGTGAGGGCTCTGGGCATTCCGAGCTGAGACAATAGCAGACGCCGAGGCCAACATATAAAGCACACGATACTCCTTTCAGGACCTGCAAGTGGTCCCTTTGGGCAGACCCCCTTCTGCCCTCCTCCCCAGGCGCAGAGACTGACCAGGCGTGGAGATGAATGGGAATGGACTGAGTAGTTTGGACCTGTCTCCCTTTCGACTGATCCCCAGCTGAGGCTGCAGCTCAGGAGCCTTTAGAAATGAACAGGTCAGAAACCGGGGCTGAAGGTGCTGCTGCTCTCCAGTCCCAGGCTTGTCTTATCCTAGATCGCTCCCTGAGCTGCATGCCCTGATGCCTGCTGCTGAAACAGATACACTCATTTCTCCCACTGCCCATTCCGGTCTCTACAGAGCATCCCTGCCTTCTTATCCTCTTCCCAGGTAAGCCAGACCACGCAGATGTGCCTCGTAAGGAATGATTTCACATCAGCAAGCTGTCAAAACACAGTGTTTTTATCCCTGAGGCTTCCATACAAACAGCATGCCAGCTGACCTGCTTTGCTCCAGGGCCAAAGGTGAGAAAAGAAAGTGCAGGGGTGGAATGGATGGGGAGCAGGTGGCTGACATATGCTGAAAGGAGGGTGGGCAAAGAGCAGGACTGGAGAAGGGCGAGATGGGGTGAGAGTGATGAGGGCAGTTTCCAAGCTGGGTGCATCTATCTTCTGTTTTTATTAATATGTTTGTTTTCAAATTCTTCCCATTGTCTGACTTCACATCCAGCATAACCTCCCAGGTCTGTGATGATTATTTCTAAATACCTATTGGTTTCGGTCATTTTTATTTCAGTCCAATTCAGTGAAAATTTACCCAGGTTCATCCCAAATCCATGAACTAGGCTGAAACTTGCAACTTAAAAGGAAATAGGGCATAAACTCCATTTTCATGGAACTCACAATCTAATGAGGAAAGACACCACACAAAGCACCATATTAATAAAGAATTAAGCACAAGGGTGCTGAGGGGATATAGAAAAATGAGCCTGGAGGACCAGGGCAAGACCTAAAGGCGGTGCTTCCTGCACTGGATATTAAGGATAAGCGGGAAGTATATTTAGTATTAATAGCATTGTCGATAATGATAAACGTTCTCAATAGACCTGCCATGAAATGTTTATGGGGAATAACACTGCATCAACATAAATATAATGACTGCTATAATATGAGGGGAAATTAATGGAACTATCATCAGGTTTGGAGACTAATCTAATTCTCTAAATCTTTAACAGATCAAATAGACAGGAATAAGTGGGTTTCAGGGAAACAGAATAATACAATAAATAAAGTTTATTTGCCAGATATATATATATAGTACTCTACAATATTTTTAAATGACCATAGTATATTGCAGAAAGAAAAACATAATATTACAATCTAGACATACACTGACTCTTAATACAGTCTGAAAGCTAAAATTATATTAAAATAAGACATAAATTAAAATTAATACCTTATGGGTCTTTATGTATATCAATAAAACAGACAACATTCTGATAAATTTAACTAAGGACTAAAAGAGAAAATATCAATATGTCAACACTTGGAATGAGAAAGAGGGCCCAATGACAGACACAACTGACTAACATTTTAAGGAGTTTTGTGCATAGGTTTATGAAGGTATTTGTTATTTTATTTTTCAATTATAGATGTGTCTGGTTTGGGAATCTAGATAATGCTGGATTTATAAAATGAGGTAAGCAGCATCTTCTTATGTTCTGTAAGGATCTGTGAAAATGGAATTATTTCTCACTCAAGTATTTGCTAGTGTACCCCTGGTGAAACCATGTGAGCCTGGAATCTCTTTGTGTCTCCTGTAAGAAACATAGGGTTGGATCTTGCTTTTTTTTTTTTTCCAGACTGGAAAGCTGTGACTTTGTTCTGCTGTTCTTGCCTTTTTTTCCCTCCTTTTTTTTTTTTTTTTTGGCAGGGGTGGGGGCGCAGGGCGAGGGGTGAGGGGCATCAGCTTGGGGAGTATTACTTGAATATAAGAAACTTTTATTTCCTCAACTTCTTAGAAAGACCCCCATGTACTATAGCCTGCCAGGCTCCTCTGTCCATGGGATTCTCCAGGCAAGAATACTGGAGTGGGTTGCCATTTCCTTCTCCAGGGGATCTTCCCGACCCAGGAATCGACCCCAGGTCTCCTCCTGCATTGCAGGCAAATTCTTTACTGATTGAACTGTGAGGGAAGCCCTTCTTAGAAAGACATCTTTTGCTATTTTGTTAGTTTGCCGTTTTGTTTACTCCAGGACTAACAAGCTGTATTTTTCACTTTTAACATCTAGTTGGGTTGAATGCATTGTACTACTTCACACCTGAGTGGTCCACTCCTGACATGGCAGTGTTCCACCTCACTCTTCATTCTTCCCACTTAGCAGCTTTCAAATGGAATATCCACAGAACAGTGTTACTTTGTGCATACAATTCCTTTCTGTACTGTCACTGCGTTTTTCCAAATACATTAGCAACTCTGCCTTATGATGTTATTCGTTCTATTTTAAAATCCATTAATATTTATAGAAATTATTAGTAGGGGAAAATGAGTAGTCTTTTATGTTAACCTGCTTCTTTTCCACTTCTCTTGCCTTTCTTTACTTCCTAGATATCTGAGCTTCTCTCTGATATCATTTCCATTTTGGTTTCAGGATATTACTTAGAATTTCTTCTATTGTAGGTATACTGGCAACAAATTCAGCTTTTGTTTCTCTTAAGATTTCCTTATTAAACTCTCACCTTTGAACATAGTCTTTAGTTCATATGGCATTCCAGTGGACTGACCTCCCTACCATCACCCCAGCAATGTAAGCAGGTCATTCCATTGCATTCTGGTCCTGTCTTCCTGATGAGAAGTCAGGAGCCAGTCTCACTCATCTTTATTCCCATATATACAACACAACTTTTTTTTTTTTTTTTTACTGCATGCTTTCAAGCTTGTAATTTGTTTGTTTGTTTGTTTTGGTCTCCAGCAGTTTGACTAAGATATGCAAGGAAGTAGTTTTCTTTGTATTTATCCTGTTTGTTGTTCATTGAGCTTCTTGTGCCTATAATTCAATGTTTTCATCACATTTTGTAACTTTCCAGTGATTATATTTCAATTATTTTTCTGTATCATTATTATTCTAATAATTAGCATTCTAGAAGACTTATTAGTCCTTCTAGAACTCTTGTTTATGTGTCAGACTGAATGATATTGATCCATATATCCATAGCAGTAAACTTCACTCTCTCTTTTATTCAACCTTTCTCCAATCTGCCCTAATTCAGTATCTTTTTCATCTCAGTCAATTCCAAGTTTTGTATTTGCTTTCCTTTGGATATATTCCCTAAACTGGAATCCCAGGTCACATGGTAGTTCTATTTTTTTAATTTTTTGAGGAAACTCCATACTGTGTTATGTCTCCATGTTGGCTGTACCAATTTACATTCCCATCAAGAGTGTGTAAGTCCCTTTCTCCACTTCCTCACTAGCATCTATTATCTCTTGTCCTTTAGACGATAGTCCTCCTAACAGGTGTGAGGTGACATTTCATGGTGGTTTTTATTTTCTTTGCCAGCGGTACTGAGTATCAATCTGGGAATGGAATCCAAAGTAATTGGCATCAAAACAGAGTTGTGAATGTCAGAAAGCAGGAAGTGTACTAATCAAAATGACTTTACAAGGGAATTAAGTGGCCCCTTTTTTTCTTGGGAAGGTACATTAGTAGTCAAGATCCCGCTCTCCAAAGTCAACACACCTTGATTAGAATCCTGATTTGCTATCTGCTTGCCCATCACCTCAATAACTCAATCTCTCTACATCTCAGTACAAAAGATGTATGACTCGCATAAAGCACTTCGCTCAGGGCCTAGTGACCAAGTAGGAGCTTAACAAATATGGCCTATTATCTTTTTTTGAATAATGTTTCTTCAGTGAGATGCTATTTTGTCTTTAAGAAGTCTATGAAAAATATTCTCAAAAAAGGAATGAAGCATGAAGAATCTTAACATTCAGAATTGGCTATAATCCCATCTGCTACAACCTCTTCCTTCTTGCTTGATCCTCTTTTCATCACGGTTTCACCCTTTTGATGTCACTGAATCCCAGAGACAGCAGTAATGACAAGAAAAACTGAGGCATGGTCTGGAGAAGGAAGTGAAGTCATCAGTGGAGTCCTGATCAGAAACTGGGTCCCTCCTATGCTGCCCCTCTACCAACCGGCCTATGAACAAGGGGAGGATATTGTCCCTGACACCTCCTTGTCCTCAGCACCTAGTCTACAGCTTGAAGGGGTCAATAAATTTAGTTCGGGAAAGCAAGGAGAGGACGATGCATGGGAAGAAGGGGAGGAAGAGGAGCAAGTAGAAGTTTCCACAGACCTATTAAGTCATATTACTAGTGTTATTATATTGAATTCTTTGCCTTTCTTCTTCTGCAGCAGTTCTTAAAATAACCAAAACCTATGATCCATGAAACTGAGAAAGAAGTCAAATCAGCGGTGATCTGATTTGGCTCTGAGTCCCTTTTCTACTGTCTCTAGGTGGCTGGGAGCAACTGAGAGACTGTTGTGTGGAGGCGGAATTAAATGTGCTCTGTCAGATTTTACAGGTGCAGTTTGGGGCTAGGCATGGGTTTAAAGCAAGTCTTACAGAAATTTCTGGAACGCACTGAGGCTCAAATTTCTCTCAGTCCTCCAGTTTCAGGGGAACCATGCCTCAGTGGGCCTGTTTCTTTGTTCCCTCCTCCAACAGGCAGACATCGCATGGCTGCGGAAGGGCCTTTCCATTAGGAGTCAGAGAGCTAGGCAATTACTCACGATCTTTGAGTTACCACATAGAAACAGTCATCCTGAAATGTTCATGGGCAAGACCAGAGTTCGCGGCAGTTGAGATTCTCAAGAAGGTACTTAAACCAGTCACAAGGCTTTACTGTGTTAAAATGGATTCAGCCTGGGCTCTGTTTTGCTAAAGTCTAAGTGTGAGTGTGTGTGTATGAGTTTGAGACTGAGTCAGTGTGTATATCAGGGGTTGGGAAGAGCAACAGAAGGAAAGAGAGAAGAGGAGGAATATAACACCAGAAGACGCTAAGGCCCTGCCTCCCTCTCCTCCTTATTCCGCATTACGCACTGTTCTACACCGTTACAGTCACGACAAGCCTAGTGTTCTTCTCATGAACTGAGACCTGCACTCAGCTGTAATGGGATGAAAACTCTCCCCCTGATGGTCTTACAGCCCCTTGAATAAACCACTCCAAAACGGCTGGAATAGATCAAGCCCTGTTTAGAACCATTTGGGAGCCAGGAAGAAGGCCGAAATCCAATTAAATGGGTGTTCACTGGAGCTGGAAAGAGTTTGGAGAAGCAGAAAGTAGGGGAAGGAGGGAGAGCCTAGACGCTGAACTTGAACAAAGCGCGCTTGTGGGTGGGAGGTTGCTGGGAGTGGAGAGCAGGTGGGCTTCAGCAGAGCTTGAAGGAAGGGGCCGCAGGAAGGAGGCGGGTAAGGAAAGGCTGGTGGGGACAGGGAGGCAGAATCAAGAAGGATTGACCTGGGTTCCACACTCTTTAGAGTTTAGAGTCACAAGTTGGAACATTTTTATTTTTTTCTTTAACCTTGTATGGCACAATGACAGATGTTTGAGAAATGCACTTTCATTTCATTCTGTCCATGGCCCTCTGGATTGTAGGTATTAATATATTCCCATTTTACAAGTAAGGAAACAAAGAAGTTTGAAAGATGTTTAAAAACATATCTATGTTCTATCATAAAACTTGTGCTTTTTTCTATCTTTCTTCTACCACAACACCTCTGGCCTGGAAAATCCCTCCTGCTGGTAACCTGCTTGTCACTTGAGCAGCCTGACCTATGTTATGAAGCACAGATGTTGGCCTAGGGTTCTGTGAGATTCTCTCTTACTCTCAAGTTCTAGACATACCAGCAGGAACAAGGGGAGGAGGTCCAGTTAAAATGTATCGCACAAAACAGACAAACTGAAGTTCGCTCTTGCGCTCCACAAGACTTCTTTGTGTTTTCCTGATGCTGGAGCATGATCGTTTGAATGCTGAAATGGTCCCTTTCAGTCCCACTTGGGTCACTAACTGTATGAGCTTGCAGTTTCCTTAATATCACCAAGTTTCAATTTCTACACCAGGCAAATAGGGATAATTACACTGTTAAAAACCAGCATTCATGATTAAGTGAAATGACCTTTCCATTCCTTTGTATAAGAAAAGCAACAACCCTTGCCTCCCAATGACTGATCTCCAGGAATCTGGGTGTGAATCTGGTCTATTGCTAAAAAACAAAAGCAGCCCCATGCTGGTGGCTTCTCCACAAAGAAAAGAATACACAAACATCTGTCCCTTGAGTCCTTGAGAGAGTTGAACAGTTGTTTGAGACCCAGTTCCAATGAGACAGGATGACTGAGAGTGTATTCAGAATTCAAGGTCACCTTTGCGTTATTGGACAATGCCTCTGTACTCTGGGGGGTGGTCCACAGTAGGAATGTGTCAGAATGGCAGACATCATTCCAAGCAAAAATGTTCAGAAAACCCAGGTAATTACCTTTGGAGGAAGAAACCAGGTAGATGATGCCACAGGCCCTCATATACCACTAGAGGCTTAGCAATAGCTCAATCATAAATAAATCCAAAATGATCTTTTGGAGGTAATTAAGTCATAAGGGTGGGACCCTCATAAATGGAATCCATGCTCTTACAAAAGAAACCCCAAAGATCTCCCTTGCTTCTTCGGCTGTGTGAAGATACAGTGAGAAGATGGCTGTTTATGAACCAGGAAGTGGGTCCTCACCAGATATTGTAAATGTCTTTGGTAAAATCTGCAGGTCCAACCTTGCTCTTGGACTTCCCAATCTCCAGAACCTTGAAGACTAAATTTCTATTGTTTATGAGTTACACATCTGCAGTCATTCATTAGAGAAGACCAAATTAAGATAGGGCACAGCATTGCATTTGGATGAGTCCAAAGAACAGCCAGTTCTAAACTCCGGCTGTCCTTTCTACAGCCAGAACATTGAAGCTGAAAGGAAGCAGCTCTCTGTGTGAAGAGGAGTTGAAGACGAAAGAATTCATCCAAGAGTCTTCTCTGGAGTATTTCCATGACAGCAGTGTAGGAAGAGTGAGACTGTGAAGATCCAGGCAGGTGGGCTGGGGACCAGTGGGAGCAAGAAGGCCCCACACAGAATATTCAGCTATTAGACCCAGAAAACTGCATGTAAGACCAGTGGAGGCAAGCCTTTATGAGAACTGCTGGAAACCTTGTAAAAGCCCTCTTTGCATCCGAAGAAGACTACTGTCCTCCCAATAGTGAGGGAAATGGTAGGGATTCAGGAGGTGGTGAGGGTAGGAAATGGTAATAGCTGTGAGCAGGAACTGCACCAACCTGGAACATGTATTATCTTATTTACCTTCACAGGAATAATGAAGCGGCTTCAAGGTCAGAGAATGACCTGAAATCTGCAAGCACTAAAAACATCATTTGAATGGATAAACAGGATTGTTCTAGGTTGGGGCTAAGGCTCTGAAACTTGCCAGGTTACAGCTTCACGCTGTGCCTGAGTCAGGATTAACATGGAGAATTGGTCAGGGTTTAGTGAGCCTGAGGACAGGTGCAGTATGTAACTAATGCTCATGCACGGGACTGGGCTACATCTGAGGCCGGGCTCAGATCAAACTGTGCATGTATCAGATCTGTGCTTCAGTATCTTCCTTCCACCACTTGGAGCCTTCTCTGCAGACCTGGAGCTCGTTTCTCTCCCCATGCCTCTCCCTCACTCACCTCTGGGTTGACAGCCAATGTCACTGTGCCACGACCGCTCCTACATGTGTCCTTCCTTGCAGACCACGGGCTGTCTGGGGTCCTTAGTATTACCCCTACCTCACGCCCCATACAGACAAGGCTCTGCTCCAAAATGGCAATGCCAGGGTGATACGGGATACTACCGGGTGATATAGAATTATGCCTCCCATACAGCGCATGCTATTCTCTTATCTTCCACAAGCAAGTGTGTCCTAAGACACATGACTTTGAACAACAACAAAGCATAACCTTAGGGGTGCAGGAGAACCCACAATCAAGTCACAGACAATTTAATATCAGTTCATCTAAACCACAATTTAACCATTTAACCGGGTAATTGAATGGACCGAGAAGGTAGACTGAGGTGGGTCTTGGTACCCTGTCCCCTTCTGCATACCTTATGACCTACTGGGATGGAGACTGCAGCTGCAGGCACCAAGCACTGGGCTTCCCTCATCACGGGTTTCTTCCTCTGTTGGCTTCTTTCCATTTCCTTCCCTGAAGACACACAAACAGAATCCAAAGTTACCGTGACCCAAATGTGTAACATACGGTGCAATTAGTGAACATGTATTAGGAACCAAATTGGTCCTCCACTGCCACTTTTGTGATAATGAGGGGGAGGAAAGCCTGGGAAAGCAATTGGCAAGCAAATGGCAGGGACCCAGTGTGAACTTCCAAGAAGACAGAGGCTCTGAGGATGGGCTCCGCATCCTGACTCAGGGTCATGTCTTTAAAAAGACACCTGTAAAACTTCCTTTGCAGAGAAGACTGCATTTCTGTTAGGCAATTTGGCAATATGTAACCAAAGTCTTAAAAATGTCTGAAACCCATTGCTCTTGTCATTTCACTCCCAGGAATTGATTATAAGGAAACTGTAGAAAACATAAACTAAGATTTATTTCAACACTGACCCTAACAGTGAAAACTTGAAAATAACTTTGAAAGAACAGAAATATGAGAATAGTTAAGGAAGTTACGATGAGAACAAACAATGGAAAATCATGCAACCGTCAAACATGATGTTTACAAGAAGCCCTAATAATGCAGGGAGATGCTGCTGACAAAACTGTGAGCCAATTGCAGCGCATAAATCTAAAAATGCGGTGTGAGCTCAACTGTTTTATCTACCAGTTGACATCTTCATCTAGCTTAAAAACACGCTGTAAATACATAAAAATTGTAAACAGTGGTTACTGCTAGATTTTGAGCTTCTGAGTGAGTGAAACAGTTATGCCATTATTTTAAGTATCTTGCAAATGATTTATAAAAAATACACAATGTTTTGATAATCTGGGTGGGGGGGATGGATCCTGTGGAATAAAAAGTGCATCTCCCCTGCCTCATTCTTCTTTCATATCAAGTAAGACTTTTTTGGTTTTGTTTTTGAGACAAAGGGCCCTGGCTCTTTTCTCTATTACCAATACCTTCTCTAGCTCCCGAGTAGAGGATATGATGCCCCATAATACAGATTCTCTTAGATTCTTCAGTAATTGCTCTTTTCCTTTCACACAGCCAGCTCAGCTGCTCATTCAAAGCCATTGTTTCCCTGGCTGTCAGACCAAGCTAGATGAGGATCAGGTAACAAAAATCCTCTTTTGAAAGTAGTTTTATCTCAAAAAGGGGACTGATGGCTGGAGTCATACATCCAATCTCCAAATGCCTTGCTACTCAAAATATAGTCCCTCGATCTGCAGTATCAGCATCACCCAGGAGCTTGTTAGAAATGCAAATTTCTGTGTCTCACCCTGGACCTACTGAACGGGTATCTGCACTTTAACAGGATAGCCAAGGGATTCTGTGCACAATAAGTTTTGAGAAGAGAAGTGCTGTTTTATAATATATTTGTAGCAACCTGGTGTAATAAAACAAGTACAAGATCACGAGCTGGGGTACCTGGTCTTTGGTACCAGCTATTGGAGAGGAAAGAAAAACGTTTCCCTCTACCCATCTTAGTTTCATCGCTGGGACCCTATAAGCTAGACTGACAAAAGCCAGACTAACAAGAGAAAAACAAGCAGAAGTTTATCAACATGTGCATCACCCATTCATGTGAGAATACCTAGAGATGAGTAACTCAGAGGGGCTAGTTAGAACTTGTGCTTACATAGCACCTTAGCAAAAACCAATAGATTTTAAGAGAAGTGACATCATAAAAGAAAAAGGATTTTGAGCTTCTAGAGGTGGCAAATGGTGGGAAAGCAAACATATTGGGAAACTAATGGTAGATAAGGTCTAGTTTTAGCAAAATTTATGGTCTGTATTCCTCTGGTGCTGTCTCTGGGCTGATGAGGGTCTAGAATTATCCTTTGTGGTGGAGTGGAAACACCTTTACAAATGTATGACCTACTTTTAAGCAAGTAGGGGAAAGACAGGGAGCTTTTCTTGTGTCAGCTTCTTCTCAATTGCCTTCAGTTCAGAATACCAAAGTGACCTATTTTGGTATGGTATATTCTGCCACCCTTCACAGTTCTATAACCAAAAGTAGCATGACCTTGAAAAGCTTGATGCTTCTGACTAAGGGATATTTAAATTTTAGTTTTTATCTCTGAAAAAATGGGAGTAAGATGAACATGTGCACACTGTTATATTTAAAATGAATAACCACCAAGGAACCACTGTATGGCGCATGCAGCTCTACTCAGTGTAGCTGCCTGGAGAGGAGAGGAGTCTAGAGGAGAGTAGATACATGGATGTACAGCTGAGCACCCTTCACTGTTCATTTGAGTCTATCACAACACTGTTAATCAGCTATACCCCAATACAAAATAAAAAGTTTATAAATAAAATAAAATCTCTCCATGATAAGGTTTGGGAGAACTGAATTGAGCAGTATGAACCTTCGAGGACACTGCCGAAGAACTGATTAAGCATAAAATAATTTTTATCATCATTATCGTGATTGTACAAGACAGGGATAAGGATCAAATGAGATAATAAATACTCAAGGCTGCCAAAGATGTATGAGATTCTTATGCAGATGTGAAGAGAAGTTATCTTTATAGATGTTAGGAAGCATTCTGATCCAGAGAGCCAACTGTGAAATGATGATTCAGAAAAAGGCAGTGAAAATACAGGGTTATTGGAGCGTTTGGATTCCTGGGGCCTGGGCTCACAGAGTCAGCAGGGGCGGGAGCCAGCAGAGTGGAATCAAGGTTCCATAGATTCACAGCTTCCCTCACTGTTCTCAGTTCCTTCCCACTCAGGGAGAAGAAGAAAGGATTCTCTTGGTAGGAAAGTAAAGGGAAGTTTCCATCAATCCACCCTCTCACATCCCTGGCTCCATTACCTGACAATCCACTAATCCTCTTCCGGCTTCTGGTGAGTAATCTTTGCAAAAATTTTCCCCCATTTTCAAATGCCCTTGAAAGAGGAAGAGGAAAATGTCTACGCATTACCCAGGCCTCATCGTGCTTGTCAAGCAAAGTGGTCAGCTGCCATGGACAGGGAAATTGACAAGGGAAAAGCTTTCAGTAATGGTTCAGATCTACTCAGCCTTGAAGAAAAGCAGTAAGAATATGTCCTAAGAATTTGAGCTTGAAATCTAAAGAACATAATGGACTCAAATTGGGAAGAGTGGATAGAGAGAAGCTATGGAGGTGGATGGTTTCCCAGGCCACGCTAGTGGGAAAGAATCCACCTGCCAGTGCAGGAGACACGAGAGACACGGGTTCGATCCCTGGGTCAGGAAGATCCCCTGGTATAGGAAATGGCAACTCACTCCAGTATTCTCACCTGGAAAATTCCATGGACAGAGGAGGCTGGCAGGCTACGGTCCACGGGATCATAAGTGTTAGACACAGCTGAGCCAGACAAACCCATGGGGTGGATGTGAGAATGGGTTTCAGGAAGCAGGGATGGAAACCTGGGGAAAGGGGTAGCCAGGGCTCTTTTAGACTGCAGAGGGGCCTGGTGGGCTACAGTCCATAGGGCTACAAAGGGTCAGACAGGACTGAAGGACTCAGCAGACAGCATACACATGACAATCTGAATACAACTTGAACTGTATTCATCGGAATCCTGGCACAGAAGACAATAATGAAGCAAACTGACCCTAATCAGCTTGCTTCTTAAAATTCAAAAATCTGGACAAGGCCACAGCAACCAAACAGGATACAGTTTCATTTTGCTCAGTGCTACACCCAAGGGATGTTACAAATATGCATTTTCCCTGACCTTCCTCTGACATCACACTCGGGGGGTTCACATCTTCCTCTCTCTGCTAACAGTCGTGCTTTCTCCAGGCCTCCATCACGCCCGTCTTACTGCTCTCCCTCTGATCGCTGGTACTTGGTCATCCCCAAGCTCGCCTGGTCTCTCCTAGAGTTCCATTATTTATTTCCTCACAGGTCTTAAACTCAAATACCTAGAGGGTCAGGGAAGGAGAATGAATGCATAAATGAATCAGATGCAATAGGGGGTGGTGTGGAGCTTGGAAAACTGGAAATTAAATGTTCTGCGAAAAAGGATTTAGGTATCTTTTTCTGAAACCATGTGCAGGCCAGGTTTATCCATCCCCAGTGGTGGGCTACTGTCTCTCCCAAATGTCTATCCCTAGCATTTGAATCAGGATCACACTGTGTCTCAAAAAGGAAAGGAAAAATGTTGGACGTCTACTAAGATCAGTGAGCCCCACGGGAGCCAAAGAGTGCACCAGGAGCCAGGGGGCAGGTGTTTGTCCGATACTTCTCCACTCTCTCTGGACCTCTGGCTTGACTATTCCAGATTCCGTTCTGCTTTTATTTTGATCTCATCTGGGCCTCTTGAGCTTCCTGGCAATAGCAGTTGATGCAAGAACACCTGCTCACAAAGTCATGTTTGCAGAAAGATGCCCCGGTGCTCTACATCGCATACTTCTGGCCTCTCATTTGAGTGGATGGTTTCATACAAGCCCAGTCTCACCTTACAGGCACGGTGTTCTACTGTGAGCAGAAGCCAGGCATCTGTCAGCTTTGCTTCTCAGCCAGGACTTTGTCGGACACCATGGTTATCTGCTCAGCCCACGTGTAAGTACAGCCGAAAGTACAGCGGAATTAGGCTGGCCTTTCTATCCCCTTCTTGCGCGTTGTTTCTACACATCAGTCAGCCATGTCTGAGCTTCTCAATACACCCCTTAGAATATCACTCTCAAAAGGATATGCTTTGTCCTTCACCTCTTTCCTTATCCACCAGGCAGAGTCCCACTCATTTTTCACAATCCCCCTCATGTTCTCACTCCTCTAGAAAAGCTTTCATCATCCCTTACCCGCTTCTTCCATCTGTGTTAGGTCTCTAATCTTGTCAGCAAAGAGCTTACTACTGTTTCTTGTAATTAATACTTTCTTCTTTTTCGCTCACATATTCTGGGAGCTCTGTCAGGACAGAGCCTGTGAGCCACCTCTGTATCTGTATTCCAGCATGTGGCAAACAGCTGGCACTCAGCAAACACTTGTTGAATGAACGTCTTAGCGGTTTGCATTTATGCTCAGGCTCCTACTACCACCACATAGATCATTACGCATAAGACACAAATCAGAATTAATCAATAGTTTGGGGGGGTAACTTATTTGCTACATAGAAATCATTCAACAAATGCTGAACTCTTAATGGAACTAAAAAAATCACTCAAGAGAATGAGGAAGATGAATATAAATGTGACAAAGCTGATTATAAGAGTGTTAATGACTATTAAGTCATTAGAGTCAGAGAGTGGGTAAGAGTATGTCTGACTGCTTCACAGGAGCCATGGGGTTATCAGAAAATGCCAGAGTTAGCGAGAGACCAATATTATTAATTTAAGAAACGCTTAAAGGATGCCTACTCTATGCCAGGTGAAGTATTTAGTAAATCTGAGCTTATACGATGAGCTACTAGAGCACTGGCAAAGCTGTAATTATGGTGAAGGTAAAGGGATGTTGACCTGGTGTGGATAAATTCTAAAATCTTCAGTATCCTGAAGGTGAAATTTGAGTTCAGGGCAGTAGGATATCCTAGCAATGAATGGTCCTTAGTTCCACTGTAGGTTTTTTCTTGCTGATTCTTTAATTTTATTTCTTCGGCTCCATAGGATCTTAGCTGCAGCGTGCAGGATCTTCAGTGAAGCATGCGAGACTCTTTAGTTGTGGTGTTTGGGCTTTCGTTGCTCCACAGCATGTCGGATCCTAGTTCCCCAACTTAGGACTGAGCCCACATCCCCCGTACTGGCAGGCAGAGCCTTAACCACTGGACCACCGGGTAAATCCCCTTCACTGTAGATTTTGATCGACAGCAGGCTATGTGTACCTGATGTTTCTCTACTTCAACTAATCTTGAGTCTAACTTTTAAAGACAGTTGCAAAAATTATTAGGACCAACCACAACTGTGCTGATGTATTTATTGGAGGAGGTAGTGTCTAAGCACTTAGGAAACTTTTAGTCAAGATGCTGAACCGGTTGCTACCTGGTCAGAGTCCTAAGGCTGCTGTTACGGAGACAGAATTGATGTTGCCCTAGTGTTGATTTTGTAACTTCTCTTAATCACATGCCAACCTGGGCATATGTCTGGAGAGGTAGCTTGTTAAAACAAAAACGGCAGGGTCTTGGGAACCAAACTGAGTCTGCCCTTTATTTAAATGTTCGTAAAGTTGCACTAATTGGTTTTCCTCTTGGAACCTTGGTTTATTTACCTGAAGCGTGGGGTAAAATTGTACACCCTGCAAAATTGAGTGAGATAATTAATATAAGTTAAGTGGGCCTGACCCAGTGACAAAGATTCTTTTGTTGACCAAACTATAGTCAGGCTCCTAAACCTTCTTTTGGGTCCATGAATGTACTTCCTCATAAAATCTAGTTTTAACAAGAACCCTGCTAAGTAAGTTTAGCAAAGAATTCCTCCACTCTCAATATCTGATCACCCTCAGCCTTGAAAATGGACCAAGTTCTTCATCCTGCGCCATCTATCCCCTGGGCAATGTCTGATTACTCTGGCCTGCTATCTGCCAGAATCCTGTTCAGTTCAGTTCAGTTGCTCAGTCGTGTCCGACTCTTTGTGACCCCATGAATCCCAGCATGCCAGGCCTCCCTGTCCATCACCAACTCCCAGAATGTACTCAGACTCACGTCCATCGAGTCGGTGATGCCATCCAGGCATCTCATCCTCTGTCGTCCCCTTCTCCTCCTGACCCCAGTCCCTCCCAGCATCAGAGTCTTTTCCAATGAGTCAGCTCTTAGCATGAGGTGGCCAAAGTATTGGAGTTTCAGCTTTAGTATCAGTCCTTCTAATGAACACCCAGGTCTGATCTCCTTTAGAATGAACTGGTTGGATCTTCTTGCAGTCCAAGGGACTCTCAAGAGTCTTCTCCAACACCATAGTTCAAAAGCATCAGTTCTTCATTGCTCAGCTTTATTCACAGTCCAACTCTCACATCCATACATGACCACTGGAAAAACCATAGCCTTGACTAGATGGACCTTAGTCGGCAAAGTAATGTCTCTGCTTTTGAATATGCTATCTAGGTTGGTCATAACTTTTCTTCCAAGGAGTAAGCATCTTTTAATTTCATGGCTGCGGTCACCATCTGCAGTGATTTTGGAGCCCCAAAAAATAAAGTCTGACACTGTTTCCCCATCTATTTCCCATGAAGTGAGGGACCGGATGCCATGATCTTTGTTTTCTGAATGTTGAGCTTTAAGCCAACTTTTTCACTCTCCTCTTTCACTTTCATCAAGAGGCTTTTAGGTTCCTCTTCACTTTCTGCCATAAGGGTGGTGTCATCTGCATATCTGAGGTGATTGATATTTCTCCTGGCAATCTTGATTCCAGCTTGTGCTTCATCCGCCCCAGCATTTCTCATGATGTACTCTGCATATAAGTTAAATAAGCAGGGTGACAATATACAGCCTTGACGTACTCCTTTTCCTATTTGGAACCAGTCTGTTGTTCCATGTCCAGCTCTAACTGTTGCTTCCTGAACTGCATACAGATTTCTCAAGAGCCAGGTCAGGTGGCCTGGTATTCCCATCTCTCTCAGACTTTTCCACAGTTTATTGTGATCCACACAGTCAAAGGCTTTGAAATAGTCAATAAAGCAGAAATAGATGTTTTTCTGGAACTCTCTTGCTTTTTCCATGATACAGAGGATGTTGGCAATTTGATCTCTGGTTACCTGAATTTTCTAAAACCAGCTTGAACATCTGGAAGTTCACAGTTCACGTAATGCTGAAGCCTGGCTTGGAGAATTTTGAGCATTACTTTACTAGCATGTGAGATGAGTGCAATTGTGCGGTAGTTTGAGCATTCTTTGGCATTGCCTTTCTTTGGAATTGGAATGAAAACTGACCTTTTCCAGTCCTGTGGCCACTGCTGAGTTTTCCAAATTTGCTGGCATATTGAGTGCAGCACTTTCACAGCATCATCTTTCAGGATTTGAAATAGCTCCACTGGAATGCCATCACCTCCACTAGCTTTGTTCGTAGTGATGCTTTCTAAGGCCCACTTGACTTCACATTCCAGGATGTCTGGCTCTAGATGAGTGATCACACCATCGTGATTATCTGGGTCGTGAAGATCTTTTTTGCACAGTTCTTTCTGTGTATTCTTGCCACCTCTTCTTAATATCTTCTGCTTCTATTAGGTCCATACCATTTCTGTCCTTTATCAAGCCCATCTTTGCATGAAATGTTCCCTTGATATCTCTAATTTTCTTGAAGAGGTCTCTAGTCTTTCCCATTCTGTTCTTGAATCCTGTTAGATTAGTTTAATCAGAACCTCCTTTACCCCCGATGTTTCTTCTTAGTAATTTTCCATCCAGTAACCCCATCCTGTTCTTTGGCTAGAAATTGCCATGTGCCCATCTTTATTCAGAATTGAGCCTAATCTCTCTCCTGTGAAACTCCAGTTGTCCTGTGGTAATAGTCCTAAGTAAATTCTGCCTTACCACCTTTAACAAGTGGCATTGAATATTTTTTTTTTTCCTCTTACCATCAGTCCCTGGAGTGGGGGACCTGACAAAGTTTCCCTTTTTCCTTGCCCCACAGTCAAGAACCTACTATTAGGATGTTTCTGCTCAACCTCCCAGATCTTTGATATTTCCCCCTCCCCGACCCCCCTTCCCCCATCCTCCTGGCTCCTCCTCTGCTCTAAATGTCAGGGTTAGAAGCAATTATGTGGCAAAACTGTTGTTGTTGTTAGTTGTTCAGTTCCTAAGTTGTGTCTGACTCTGCAGCCCCATGGACTGCAGCATGCCAGGCTTCCCTGTTCTTCACTATCTCCCACAGTATGTTCAAACTCATGTCCATTGAGTCGGTGATGCCATCCAACCACCTCATCCTTTGTCATCTGCTTCTCCTCCTGCCTTCAATCTTTCCCAGCATCAGGGTCTTTTCCAATGAATCAGCTGTTTGCATTAGGTGGCCAAAGTATTGGAGCTTCAGCTTAAGCATCAGTCCTTCCAATGAATATTCAGGACTGATTTCCTTTAGGATTGACTGGTTGGATCTCCCTGCTGTTCAAGGAACCTCAAGAGTCTTCTCTAGCACCACAGTTAGAAAGCATCAATTAGTTTGGAGCAAAGGACCCAAGGACAAGAATTCCTTGCCTCCTCTTTGTACTCCTAAGGTCTCCAGTGCTGCAGTCTCTTGCTTGCACTAAATACAACTTGAATGAGAAGGACAAGTGTCCTGGAGAGAACTGCAGATCCTGGAACTTTTGCTTCTGATTATGTAAAATGAAAACATTTGAAATGCCTGCATAAATGCATATTTGTTATTATTATAATCTCATACTTTATCTTCATTTTTGATTGCTATTTAATCAGCAAAAGCTTGGAACACTTCAGCTTTTAGTTTCTCCCTCTGTTAAGGAAGTAATGATCTGTAAACAAATACTTAAATAAGTGCTACTTAAAGGAACCTCTAAATCCTTTTGCAATGTAAAGAATTCTTTTATTGTGCAAATGAGCTTACCTTCTAATTTTGTTTTTGAGAGTTTGCTTTTCAGTAACTCCATTTACCTCTTCTGTTTAGAACTTAATTACACATGAAGGAGTAGGTATTAGCCTTCTCTTGCTGCTGTAATAAATTACCACAGACTAGCAACATAAAACAAATGTTTTTTGTTAGCTCACACTTCTAGAGGTCAACAATCAGGGAGGCCTCTTTTAGGTTCTAAATTCTGGTTCTCACAAAGCAAAAGCGAGGTGTGACCCAGCTAGGGCCTTTTTTGAAGGCTCTGGAAGGAAAGACTCCACTCCCAAATTCATTTAGGTTGTTGGCCAGATTCCATCTCGACCATCAGTAAGAGATGCTGTGTGCTCCCAGAAGACACCTAGATTCCCCCGCATTTGACAGGGTCCTCTGTATCTTCATACTAGCTAGGGCACATCAGTCCTTATTCTTCACATCTCTGTATTTTCCTTCTGTGTTTTCTTCTGTGCTTTAGGGGCTCCTGTGATTTGATTCACAAAATCTGCCTGCCATGTAGGAGTCGCAGAAGATCAGGAAGATCCCCTGGAGGAGGAAAGGGCAACCCACTCTGGTATTCTTGTTCAGAAAAGCTCACGGACACTGGAGCTTGGCGGGCTCAGTACTTAGGGTTGCAAAGAGGGAAAAAACCGAGAGGCCGAGCATGTGATCAGATTAGCTCCGCCTGAATAATCTCCCCTTTTCTTGGTCAAGTGTGCTGCGTAATTTAACACAGCCACAGGAATAACCTCTCTTCATGTTCGCGGGTTCCAGGCACTAGGATGTAGTATCTCGGGTGTTTCCTAGAACGTCTGCCCACCGCAGGGACGCCTCTACAGAAAAACAGTGTTGGCTACTCTGCTTCCTCTTTTGTCTTCTCTTGAATGTTCTTGAAGAGGATATCTCCTCAAGGTTGGGAGGCTGAACAGAAGTCAGCACAGTAACAGTGGCAGAGTGAGAAGTCAAACACAACAGACTGCTCGACAGTTTTCTTAAGTTATCATTATTGAAGAATTGAAGCTTCTCAGATGGAGCCAAACCCAAGTTCTGAGGAGGAATCATTATTCAAAATCATTGAAATCATTATTGAAGAATTGAAGCTTCTCAGATGGAGCCAAACCCAAGTTCTGAGGAGGAATCATTCAAAATCATTGAAATCATTATTGAAGAATTGAAGCTTCTCAGATGGAGCCAAACACAAGTTCTGAGGAGGAATCATTATTCAAAATCACTGAAATCATTATTGAAGAATTGAAGCTTCTCAGATGGAGCCAAACCCAAGTTCTGAGGAGGAATCAGTATTCAAAATCATTGAAATCATTATTGAAAAATTGAAGCTTCTCAGATGGAGCCAAACACAAGTTTTGAAGAGGAATATATACAAACTCAAAGTTTCCTTGTGTTAGAAAGAGCAATACTATTGAGCTAGATTCTCTGAGGTGCTAGGTTATATATTATACATTTAATGCCTGGAAATACTCTGTGATTATAGTAGGTACTCAGTGTTTCTCCATTAACTATTATATTAAAAAAAAAAAAAACAACAAGACTAAACAGATATGGAAAAGACTGATAAATGAGAAAGTTCTTGATTAAAACTAGATATTTTATCCCAGTGCCATACAGTTGTGATCACTATAGCTTTGAGGTATGGTTTGAAACCTGGGACATGATATCTCTAGCTTTGCTCTTCTTTGTTAAGATTGCTTTTGTTATTTGGGATCTTCTCTGACTCCACACAAATTTAATTATTATATTTTTTTCAGTACTGTGAAAAATCCCACTGGTATTTTGATAGGCACTTCATTGAATCTGTAAATTGCTTTGGTTACTAAATGGACATTTTAGCAATATTAATTTTTACAATCTGCTAGCATGAAATACTTTCCATTTATTTGTGTTATCTTCCATTTCTTTCAACAGTTTTTTATAGTTTTCAGATTATAGGTTTTCTACCTCCTGGGTGAAATGTATTCTTCGGTATTGTATTCTTTTTGATGCAATTGTAAATGGGGTTCTTTTTAAAAAGTTCTATTTCTGATAGACACGTGTCAAGTGCTGAAGATCATGCGATCATGTTGCAGAGTTGGGTCAGAATAACAGTTACAGCTGAGGCACTCCCTGTCCCTGTTTTGCATGAAAAGTCTTCTGTTGTCCTGGAAACTCGAGTCTTCACCTGTGTCTACACTGGAAAGATGACGGAATCAAACAGGAAGACTTAACCTATTGACAGCAAGCAGGTTTACCTGAGGGATATATAAGCTCCATATTATTCAAAATATATAAAATTTGGTCTTGCATAGGAATTGGGTAAGATAGTGATTTGAGCAAAGGTATCTTGCCTCTATCTCCATTGATTTCATCAGAAAGATTGATAGATAATGCAAAGGGAGAAAAATAAATTTTTTAATCAGGCTTGGGTTACAATCAAAAATGAAAAGTAAACTTGAGGGGTTTCTAAATGAAACCTTATTTTCACCCATGGGAAAATAAAGAGGCATGCCTGAAACTCTGCTGCTGCTGCTGCTAAGTCGCTTCAGTCGTGTCCGACTCTGTGCGGCCTCATAGACGGCAGCCCACCAGGCTCCCCCGTCCCTGGGATTCTCCAGGCAAGAACACTGGAGTGGGTTGCCATTTCCTTCTCCAATGCATAAAAGTGAAAAGTGAAAATTGAAAGCGAAGTCACTCAGTCGTGTCCGACTCTTAGCGACCCCATGGACCACAGCCTCTCAGGCTCCTCCGTCCATGGGATTTTCCAGGCAAGAGTACTGGAGTGGGGTGACCTGAAACTCTAGAGAGGCATCAATAGGCTGATAAGGCAGAGTCAACGAGAGAACTAGTCCATAAACACACTTCAGAAATTAAATCTGACAAAGTCTTCTTGTCTGATTGGGATTTGCAGATGCCGAGTGAACGATGGGGGATGGTTGTGGATCCTATCTTGACTCTAGCACTGAAGGGAAAATGGTGAGCACACCCACAAGGGAAGCACAGCCATCCTCCTGAGACTGAAGTCTGTCTGACAAGGGAGGCACGAGATCCCGGAGAGAGCTCCGCTCGCCAGCCACCATGAGGTCCAGGGCGAGTCTGCAACCGGCCTCAGCCTCAGCCAGCTGTCCTCCCCCTCCGCTCCTTTTTAATCTGAACAGGCAGTATTTGAAAATAATTGAACGCGTGACCTCAGGCTTGTGAGCTTGGAGAAAGTGGCCAGCGCCGCCACCCGGAGCTCTTCCCTCATAGAGTAAAGAGCGACACAGCAAAAGGAGCTCTGGTGCAGGAGGCAGGAAAGACGAGGGTTCAATCCCTGGGTTGGAAAGATCCCTGGAGAAGGGAATGCAACCCACTCCGTAATTCTCGCCTGGGAAATCCCATGACAGAGGAGCCCGGCGGGCTACAGTCCATGGGGCTGCAGAGTCAGACACGACTGAGCGACTGAAAAACAGCAGCAATCCTCCCAGCTATAGAATCCATTTCAGAAGACATGAGAATCAGGTTTCCCACTCTCAGAAGCATGAGAATCCATGCTATTACAAGCACCACCTCCTTCTCCTGTTCCATCCGTATCAAGATTTCTGCCCTGTCCATGTCCGCCTCTGTGTCCTGACTGCATGGAGCTTCTAGAACTCTGCAGCCCTTTACACCGCCAGGAGGAAGCAGGAGGAACAGAGTGGTCCCAGGACAGCAGGCCTCATCACTGAGCCTCCGGCTCCAGCTCCCTAGTAAGTGCCCGAATGCAGCATTAAGCTCTTCAGTCAATGGCTGGTATCGTCTTAGGCACCTGGTAAGCTTTATGAGCCTTTATGGTACTTGATACATAATAAATAATAATATACTGCTAGATGACTACTGTTCAACTGCCGCTATGATGAACCGTTCAGGAGGAAGTAATAACCATGAGCAAATAGAAAAGCAAACAAAGAAACAATCTGTTGTGCTGCACCTAAAAATAAATCTAGGAACACAGAGAGATTTACCAGGGGTTGAAATATTTTGTTGACAAAGCCACAGGGATAATAGGTGTATTTAAATGTGCCCTTCTGTGCACAGCTTCCCTGAGACATACTAGCCCACCTTCCTCCGGCTCTCACAGCCACATGAAGGCAAAAGTGGGCCACTTGGGGCTAGACATACATTGACCCCTTGTCATCCCTTGTGATCTGAGGCAGTGACTCAGATGTTTTATGTCCAGGAAATCTGGTTTCATTCTGAATCCTGAAGGCCAGGAGTTGAGTGCTCAGAATAATGGGATGTTTGCTCCTTTAACAGACCCTATATATATATGTTCACCCTGGCCTCTAATTCCTTCTTTTTAAATTCCCATACTTGTTAGAGGGACTTGAGAGAAGGTACCAGTATGTCACGGCTTTTGTCCCAGTAAAAGAGTATTATTGATGTCTGAATGCCTGATAGCAGCAAACACACAATGCCAAAGATTGAACTCTGTTAAAAACTGATGGATATACTATATGACTCCTGGATATACCTATGATTTCCAAGGTTATTGCAGAATAACCTTGAAATGACCAAAAATTGTAGTGATGGAGAATAAATCAGTGACTACCCAGGGTTAGAGTTGGGGTGTAGCCTGGAGGTGTTTGTTTTTTGTTTGTTTGTTTTTGTAGTGACAGAAGAGTTCTGTATCTTCCTTGTGGTGGTAACACCAGTGTGGAATTTCATAGTACTATACACCACCACCAGCAACAAAGATCTGATGAAAACCAAGCAGGGTCTGTTGTTTAACTGACAGTATCATGCCACTGCCAATGTCCTGGTTTTGAAATGTACTGTGATATGAAAAATGTTATATCACTGGGAAAATCTGGGTGAGGCATGCACAGAAATTCCCTGTATTATTTTTGCAACTTCTGTGAGCCTAAAGTTAGCTTCCAAGAAAAAGCCAAAATATCTGCAAAAAAAAAAAAAAAAATTTTTTTTTTCTTACAAAACCTCATGGGAGAGATTCCAGTTCTGTTAAGTGGAATAACTATACTTCCCACTGCTACGACTCCCATACCTGGAGGAACTTCTTTAGGGTCTGGAAAGTAAGTAGTAGCAAGTAGATCAGGAAAGAAGAGCAGAATTCCAAATAACATCAAAACAGTGGTGAGTCTGCATGTTGTTTTCCTCCAGGATCCATTGGCCTAAACTCAATTCAAATCAAACCCTGAAGGTGGCAATCAGCTCCAAGAGAGACCCCCTGCTTTCTGGCTCTGGGAGCTGTGAGGGAATTCTGAAATCTCAAAGAGAATGTGGAAATCCCAGGTTTGTTTTATTCGTGTGTTTATTTTCCCATCTCTGGCAACTTATGCCCAGCCTCTAAGCATTAACACCGTGATGGCTGCAAAGACCTCTCCAGTAAGTTGGGTTGGGATCCCAAGAGTGTAGAGTGAATCACCGTTTTCTTTTCATGTTCTCCTTCCACTTGCCCCCAAACATAGCTGCAGTCTTGGAAGCACAGGGTGGAGCAGGGAAAATTAAGCCACAGCACTTATGTCTGGAGGACAAAAGCAAAGAGTGCCACGAGCCCTTTGGAATCTGTTAAAAACTGATGGATATATTGCACATGGTAAACTGGGAAGAGGAAGTGTATATTGAGAAAACAGCCCTATAAGGTAGTTTCAGAACTAGTCTTCAAGTCACACACACGTGGATCTGATTCTACTGAGCAGGAAAAAAAAAAGTTAAGAACTGAACTAACACATAGATGGTTGTCTGCTGCTGCTGCTGCTGCTAAGTCGCATCAGTCATGTCCGACTCTGTGCGACCCCACAGACAGCAGCCCACCAGGCTCCCCCGTCCCTGGGATTCTCCAGGCAAGAACACTGGACTGGGTTGCCATTTCCTTCTCCAATGCATGAAAGTGAAAAGTGAAAGTGAAGTCGCTCAGTCGTGTCCGACTCTTTGCAAACTAGGCCCAGACTAACCTCAGGGTGGCACCTATCTGGGGCAAAACTGAATGGCACTGCAAGACACCGAGCACTGAACTGAGCCTGGATCCACAGTCAACCAAAGGCAAGATGAACCCTGTAGTCTGGAGCTAACCAGGTCAACTGACTGCTAAAAGAACAGTGCCAACATTTTCCATAGAATTTAAATAAGACCCAGAAGTACACATATGATATTCAGAATACCAGGAAACAATCCAAAATTACTTCTCTTCCAAAAAACCAGGAAAACTCTCAATTTGCACGAAAAAGATAATTAACAGGTACAAATGCCAATATGACATTGATGCAGCTATTATGGAAGCAGTGTAACAAGCAAGAATAAGTACGCAAAAGTGGAAAAGCAGAAAGCCGGCAAAGAACTAGAAAATGCGAAGAAGAAACAAATAGAAATGCTAGAGCTGAAAAATATACTAACCAAATTTTAAAACTCACTGGATGGGTTCAACAGTAACAACAAAGAGAGAAAAGATAACAAAAGCGAATAGAAACCCTGGGAACTGTGTGACAATAACATAAGACTTAACATTTATGTTATGGGAATTCTAGACCTGGAGGAGAAAAAGTACAGCTTGAAATAAGTATTTGAAGAAGAAATGGCTGAAGACTTTCCCATTTCATCAAAAGACGTAAACCTATAGAGCCAAAGTCAGTGAAACTTAACCATGATAAACCCAAACAACTCCTTACTCAAACACATTATAATCAAACTGCTAAAAATGAAGAGATGAAGAAAAAAAATCACAAAATAATCAGAGGAAACCAACACGTTACCTTTCAAGAAATTTATTTCAAATGACTACAGATCGCTCAGCAGAACACATGAAAGCCAGAAAATGCCACAACATTTTTAAACTGATGAAGAAAAAGATCTATGGACCAAAAATCCTGTACACAGTAAAAATATCCTCTGGATACGAAATGACATAAATATATTCCAACATGAAAGAAAATGAAAGCAATTTGCTGTTAGCAGATCTGCACACAAAGAATTGCAGACCAACATTTTTCATACAGAAGGGAACTGATTTGAGAAGGAATCTTGCAACATTAGGAATGAAGGAAGAGCCACAGAAGTGGTAAATAAGTATTAATGATAAACTATTCTTTTTTTCTCAGCTTTAAAAATATTGATATATTCAGTTGCTGAAAACAAAAAGGATAATCGTTGTATGATGAGGTTTTTTTTTTTAATGTTAACTGTAATACGTAAGACAACTACAACATAAAAGAGGGAAACTTAAAATTCTACTTGATGAGGTAAAATTATTAAGAGTCAATGAAAGACAAAAAGTGTACTGTGATTATGAGAATAGGTAAGCTAAAATATAATAAAAATGTAAAATTTACCCAATGAAGGCAAGGAGGGACAAATAGAAACGAAAATATAGAGGGAACATTCAGAAAACAGAAAAAATATTAGGTCTAAATCAAAACTTATCAATAATTATGTGGCATGCAACTGGTCTAAACACAGCAGCTACATGAAAATATGGGTTTTGTTTGTTTTGCCATTTGCAGCATTATGAGCGGACTTGGAATGCATTATGCTACAGGAAATAAGTCAGACAGGGAAAGACATATACTGTATGACATCATTACATGTGGAATCTGAAAAATGCAACAAATGGGCATATAACAAGGAAGCAGACTCAGATACAGGTAACAAACTAGTGTGGTGGTTACCGGTAGCGAGAAGAAAGAGGGAGGGGCAGCTAAGGGGTAAGGGATGAACAGATACAAATGATACTGTATAAAATAAGCTACAAGGATATATAGTACAACACAGGGAATATAGCCAATAATTAATAATAACTATAA
This sequence comes from Redunca redunca, assembly GCA_006410935.1. Classification (NCBI taxonomy): domain Eukaryota; kingdom Metazoa; phylum Chordata; class Mammalia; order Artiodactyla; family Bovidae; genus Redunca; species Redunca redunca. The sequence continues at coordinate 575,098 of SJYQ01003076.1, forward strand.
ATGGATTATCAGAGAAGGTGATGGCACCCCACTCCAGTACTCTTGCCTGGAAAATCCCATGGACGGAGGAGTCTGGTAGGCTGCAGTCCATGGGGTCACGAAGAGTCAGACACGACTGAGCAACTTGACTTTCACTTTTCACTTTCATGCATTGGAGAAGGAAATGGCAACCCAGTCCAGTGTTCTTGCCTGGAGAATCCCAGGGACGGGGGAGCCTGGTGGGCTGCTGTCTACAGGGTTGCACAGAGTCGGACATGACGGAAGAGGCTCAGCAGCAGCAGCATAAATGGATTATAACCTTTAAAATTTTTGGATCACTATATTGAACACTTGTAACATATAGTATTGTACACCAACTATACTTAAATCAAAAAAAAACTATTAAATACATGCTGCCTATAACAAACTCACTTCAAATATAACAATATAGGAAATTTAAAAATAAAACGGATGGGAAATTACTTATGCAAAGGTTAACATGAAGAGAGCTAAAGTGGCTATATTAATATCAGACAAAGACTTTGGAACACAAAAAATTACCAAGGATTAAGAGAACTATTGCATGTTAATCAACTACTCAATTCACAAAGTAGAAATAACAATTCTACTTGCATATGTACCTAGGAACAGAGCTTCGATATGCCAAAAAAAAAAAAAAAAAGCAGCAATTAAAGGAGAATAAAAACATTTACAGTTATATTTAGAGAATTTAACATATACCGTTCAGCAATAGATAGAACTAGTAGACAGACTGTTAGCAAGGATACTGAAGAAATGAACAATGCCATCAACCAACTGACCTAATTGTGTTTATGGAACACTCCACCCAACAGCAGCAGAATGTATATTCTTTTAAAGTCCACGTGGATAGTTCATCTAGATTGTCAATATTCTGGTCATAAAACAAACTTTAACAAAGTCCAAATAATTAAATCCTACAAATTATGTTCTCAGGTCTTAAAGGAATTAAATTAGAAATCAATAATGGCTAACTGGAAAATCTTCAGACACCTAAATATCAAACAATACACTTCTAAATAATCCATGGGTCAAAGAAGAAGCACTGAAGTAAATTATTAAAAAGAAAAACAAAAACAAAAAACTGAACTTAGAGAAAATAAAAATTCAGATATTAAGTTTGGGTGCAGTTTAAGCAATGCTTGCAATGAAATTCATAGCAATAGCTTTTATTAGAAAATAAGAAAGGTCTCAAGTCAATAATTCATGCTTCTAAGTTAAGAACTGAGAAAAAGAAAAATGATATAAGCCTAAAGTAGCATAAAGAAGAAGATAAAAGAGAGTGAGTTTCAATAAAATTAAAAGCTAAAAAATAAAAATCANTGTAAGTTAATATAATACTAATAAAAATTTCAGCAAAAAATAATGTAAATTTAGACAAGCTGATTCTAAAATTTACATGAAAATGTTAAAAGAAAAACTTGAATAGCATAACACTTTTGATCAAGCATCAAGCTTTTGGAGAAAGCACACTATCTAATATTAAGACTTGCTATAAATCTATAGTAACCAAGAAATTGTGGTATTGAAGGACTAAACACATATATCAATGAAACAAAATAGTGTCCTAGAAATAGACCCTCACATATACGGCCAATTGATATTTGACAAACCTGCAAAAAGTAACTGAAGGGAAAAAGACATTCTTTTTCAACAAATAGTGTTAGAACAATCTTATATATGTAGACAAAAAAATAAACCTTAACCTACATCTCACATCCTATGCAAAAATAATTCAGAATTGCGTATGCATCTAAAGATATGATGCAAAACTATAAATATTTTAGGAGAAAATCTTCATAACCTGGGGCTATACAAGGAATTAGAATTCTCAGACATGATACCAAAAACCTGAGACATAACAAAAATTTTTTTTGATAAATTTAACCGTCAAACTTAACAACTTTTGCTCTGCACAAGGCACTATCAGAAGAATGAAGAAAGCAAGCTACCAATTGGGGACGTTTATAAATCATATATCTGACAAAAAACTTCTATTCATAATAATAAAGAACTATCAATATTCACAGTGAAAAAACAAATATTTTTTTGAAATGGGAAAAAATATGTTGACAGACACTTCACCAAAGATATATAGATGACAAATAACCATATGAAAAGATATTCAACATGATTAGCTAGTGAATGCAAATTAAAATCGTGATGAAACAAAATTGCCATCCACTGAACGTCCAAACTAAAAATTATTGACTATGCCAAGCACTGGAGAAGAAGTGGAACAGCTGCATCTCACATACATTGCTGGTGGGAATATAAAATTATTCAGCTACTATAGAAAATTGATCAGTAGTTTCTTCAAGAGTTTATCATGTACTTATTATGGCCTAGCAATTTCACTTCTAGGTATTGAACCTAGAGAAATGCAAATTTATGTTCACATAAAACCTGTACGTGGGTATTTACAGCAGCTTTACTCTTAATCACCAAACACTGAAAATAAACCAAATGTCTCTCAAAGAAAGAATGAATAAACAAATGATGCTATATCCATACTGTGGAATATTCCTCAGCCATAGTAAGGAACAACTATTAATTCTCATTTAAAAAGGATGATCCTCCAAAGCCATTATGCTGACTGATAGAAACCAATCTCAACAGGCCATATATCATATGATTGCACTCATCTGATATTCACAAAAAGGGAAATTACTGTGCTGGTAAATAGACTGGTGGTTGCCAGACAAATGAGTAAGAAATGTGAGTATACAGAGAAAACATAAGGAAGTTTATTTATTTATTTTTTTTGAGTGATGGAATTGTTCCATATGCTGATTATTGTGTTGGTTACATAAATCTACATGTGTATTAAAATTCATAGAAATGACATTAATCAGGAATGGTATGGTATTGGCAAAAGAATACACGAATAAGTCCATGGAGCAGAATGGAGAGCCCAGAAATTGACCTACACAAATAGAATCTATCAAACTTTGAAAAAAGAGCAAAGGAAATTTAATAGAGAAAAGATAGTCTTTTCAACAAATGTTGATGGAACAACTGGACATCCACACACAAAAATATTAATCTAGACACAGGCCTTACACCTTTAACCAAATTTAATTGATGATGGACAATAGATTTAAACGTAAATGCAAAGGGCTTTCCTGGTGGCTCAGTGGTGAAGAGTCTGCCTGTCCATGAAGGACACACAGATTCGTTCAATCCCTGATCCAGGAAGATCCCACATGCCACAAAGCAACAGCCGTGTGCCACAACCGTTGGTCTATGCTCTAGAGCCCAAGGTCCACAACTACCGGGTGCAACTGCCACAACTGCCAAAGCCCACATGTCACGGAGCCCACGTGCAGCATTAAGAGAAACCACCTCAGTGAGAAGGTGGGGCACCATAGCTGGAGACTGGATCCTGCTCTGCAACTAGAGAAAAACCCACACAGCAATGAAGACCCAGCACAGCCAAAAACACGTAAATAAATGAAATTATTTTTTAATGTAAATGAAAAATTATAAAACTTGTAGAAAGTAACAGAGGAGAAAATCTAGGTGTCTTGAGATTCTCTGACTTTTTAATATGACAGGAAAGCATACTTGATGGAAGAAAACATTGATAAGCTGGACTTCATTAAAGTGAAAACATCAACTCTAAGAAATACACGTTTAAGAGAATGAACAAACAAGCCACAGACTGAGACGAAATGATTGCCAGATGCAGGTCTGAGAAAGCACCAGTGCCCAGGATATATGGGGAGCTCTTGAGAAAAATAAGACAGCACACAGCTCAATGACAAAGTGAGCAAAGGGTCCAAACAGACAAAAAGACAAACAGAGAGCAAACAATCATATGAAAAGCTGTAAAACATTACATATCACTCACTTCAATACAGTCGCTCAGTCGTGTCCAACTCTTTGCAATCCCATGAACTGCAGCATGCCAGGCCTCCCTGTCCATCACCAACTCCCAGAGTTCACTCAGACTCATGTCCATCGAGTCAGTGATGCCATTAGGTAATGGCAAATTAAAATAACAATCAGCCACTATACACCAATTAGAATAGCTAACATTCAGAACACTGACAACATCATATGCTAGTGAAGAGTCAGAGCAACAGGAACTCTCAATCATTCCTTAGGGATAACAGTCTAGCAGTATCTTCCAAAGTTAACCACAGTCTTCCCATATAATCCAGTATTACCATACAATATCTCTCCTTGCAGTTCCACACAAAAACCTACATATTAATTTCATAACTGTCAAAACTAGGAAAAAACCAAGATATCCTCCTTCGGTAGGTGTACGGATAAATCGGTACATCCAGGTAATGGAGTATTATTTAGCACTTAAAAGAAATGGGCTATCAGTTCACAAAAAGACATGAAGCTACCTTAAATGCATATTATTAAGTGAAAGAAATCAGTCTGAAAGGGAGTGGGCAAAACTATAGACACTAAGGCTTCCCTGGTGGCTCAGATGGTGAAGCGTCTGCCTGCAATGCGGGGGACCTGGGTTCGATCCCTGGGTCGGAAAAATCTCCTGGAGAAGGATATGGCAACCCACTCCAGTACTCTTGCCTGGAAAATTCCATGGACAGAGGAGCCTGACTGGCTACAGTTCATGGGGTTGCAAAGAGTCGGATACAACTAAGTGACTTCACTTTCACTTATAGACACTAATAAGATTAATGATTTCCAGGGATTAAGGGGAAATAAATGGGGATAAATTGGTAGAGAGAAGAGGGTTTTTAGGACAGTGAAGATATTCTATATGATGCTACAATGGTGGCTATATATTAGTTATCATATATTAGTCAAAATCCAAAACCAAATGTGAACTATAAAGTAAACTATGAAATTACAAAAAACTATTCAAACTGATCACTTGATCACAGCCTTGTCTAACTCAATGAAACTGAGCCATGTCATGTAGGGCCACCCAAGATAGGCGGATCATGGTGGAGAGTTCTGACAAAACGTGGTCCACTGGAGAAGGGAATGGCAAACCACTTCAGCATTCTTGCCTTGAGAACCCCATGAACAGAATGAAAAGGCAAAAAGATAGGACACTGAAAGATGAACTCCCCAGGTCTGTAGGTGTGCAATATGCTACTGGAGATCAGTGGAGAAATAGCTCCAGAAAGAATGAAGAGACGGAATCAAAGTGAAGACAAAACCAGTTGTGGATGTGACTAGTGATGGAAGTAAAGTCCGATGCTGTAAAGAGCAATACTGCATAGGAACCCGGGGTGTTAGATCCATGAATCAAGGCAAACTGGAAGTGGTCAAACAGGAAAAGGTAAGAATGAGCATCAACATTTTAAGAATCAGTGAACTAAAATGGACTGGAATGGGTGAATTTAATCCAGATGCCCATTATATCTACTAATGTGGGCAAGAATCCCTTAGAAGAAACAGAGTAGCCCTCATAGTCAACAAGAGTCCAAAATGCAGTACTTGGGTGCAATCTCAAAAAGGACAGAATGATCTCTCTTCGTTTCCAAGGGAAACCATTCAATATCACAGTAATCCAAGTCTATTCCACAACCACTAATGCCAAAGAAGCTGAAGTTGAACAGTTCTATGAAGACCTAGAGACCTCCTAGAATTAACACCAAAAAAAAAAAAAAAAAAGATGCCCTTTTCCTCATAGGGGACTGGAATGCAAAAGGAGGAAGTCAAGAAATACCTGAAGTAGCAGGCAAGTTTGGCCCTGGAGTACAAAATGAATCAGGGTAAAGGCTAACTGTTTTGCCAAGAGAATGCACTGGTCATAGTAAACACCCTCTTCCAACAGAGAGAACTCTACACATGGACATCACCAGATGGTCAATACCAAAATCAGATTGATTATATCCTTTGCAGTCGAAGATGGAGAAGCTCTATACAGTCAGCAAAAACAAGACCGGGAGCTGATTGTGGCTCAGATCATGAACTCCTTATTGCCAAATTCAAACTTAAATTGAACAAAGTAGGGAAAACCACCAGACCATTCAGATATTACCTAAATCAAATCCCTTACTATTATACGGTGGAAGTGACAAATAGATTCAAGGGAATAGATCTGATAGACAGAGTGCCTGAAGAACTATAGACAGAGGTTTGTAACATGGTACAAGAGATGGTGATCAACCCATCCTCAAGAAGAAGAAATGCAAAAAGACAAAATGAGGAGGCCTTGCAAATAGCTGAGAAAAGAAGAGAAGCTAAAGGCAAAGGAGAAAGATATATCCATCTGAATGTAGAGTCCCAAAGAACAGCAAGAAGAGATAAGAAAGACTTCTTGAGTGATCAATGCAAAGAAACAGAGGAAAACAACAAAATGGGAAAGACTAGAGATCTCTTCTAGAAAACTAGAAACACCAAGGGAACATTTCATACAAAGATGGGCACATTAAAGGACAGAAATGGTATGGATCTAATAGAAGCAGAAGATACTAAGAAGAGGTGGAAAGAATATACAGAAGAACTATACAAAAAAGATCTTCATGACCCAGATAACTAGGATAGTGTGATCACTCACCTAGAGCCAGACGTCTTGGAGTATGAAGTCAAGTGGGCCTTAGGAAGCATCACTATGAACAAAGCTAGTGGAGGTGATGGAATTCCAGTTGAGCTATTTCAAAGAAACATGTATATTATCATATGTGAAACAGATCGCCAGTCTAGGTTCGATGCATGAGACAGGGTGCTCAGGGCTGGTGCACTGGGATGACCCTGAGGGATGGGATGGGGAGGGAGGTGGGAGGGGAGTTCAGGATGGGGAACACATGTACACCACGATTCATGTCAATGTATGGCAAAACCACTACAATATTATAAAGTAATTAGCCTCCAATTATAATAAATAAATTTTTAAAATAAATAAAATAATTAAATAAATAAATAAAAGATGATACTGTGAGAGTGCTGCATTCAATATGCCAACAAATTTGGAAAACTCGTCAGTGGCCACAGAACTGGAAAATGGCACTTTTTATTCCAATCCCAAAGAAACGCAATCCCAAAGAATGTTCAAACTACCACACAATTACACTTATCTGATACATTAGCAAAGTAATGCTGAAAATTCTCCAGTCTAGGCTTCAATAGTAAGTGAACCAAGAAATTCCAGATGTTCAAGCTGTATTTAGAAAAAGCAGAAGAACCAGAGATCAAATTGCCAACATCCACTGGGTCACTGAAAAAGCAAGAAAGTTCCAGAAAAACATCTACTTCTGCTTCACTGACTACTCTAAAGCCTTTGACTGTGTAGATCACAACAAACTCTAGAAACTTCTTAAAGAGATGGGAATACCAGACTACCTTACCTGCCTCCTGAGAAATCTGTATGCAAGTCAAGAAGCAACAGTTAGAACCAGACATGGAACAACAGACTGGCTTCAAATTGGGAAAGGAATACATCAAGGCTGTATATTGTCATTTTGGTTATTTAACTTATATGCAGAGTTCATCATGTAAAATGCCAGACTGGATGAAGCACAAGCTGAATTCAAGAATGTAGGGAGAAATATCAATAACCTCAGATATGCAGATGACATCACCCTTATGGCAGAAAATGAAGAAAAACTAAAGAACCTCTTGATGGAAGTGAAAGAGGAGAGCGAAAAAGTTGGCTTAAAACTGTCGATGTCTGATGCAGGATGCAGGATGCTTGGGACTGGTGCAGGGAGAGGACCCAGAGGGATGGTATGGGGTGGGAGATGGGAGGGGATTCGTGTTTGGGAACGCATATACACTCGTGGTGAATTAATGTCAATGTTTGGCAAAACCAATACAGTAATGTAAAGTAAACTAAAGTAAAAATAAAAANAAAAAAAACAAAACTCAGCATTCAAAAAATGAAGATCATGGCACCTGGTTCCATAACTTCATAGCAAATAGATGGGGAAACAGTGGAGACAGTGACAGGCTTTATTTTTTTAGGCTCCAAAATCACTGCAGATGGTGACTGCAGCCACAAAATTAAACGATGCTTGCTCCTTGGAAGAAACACTATGACCGACCTAGGCAGCATATTAAAAATCAGAGACATTACTTTGCCAACAAAGGTCTGTCTAGTCAAAGCTAAGGTTTTTCCACTATCATGTATGGATGTGAAAGTTGGACCATAAAGAAAGCTGAGAGCCAAAGAATGGATGCTTTTGAACTGTGGTGTTGGAGATGACTCTTGCGAGTCCTTTGGAGAGCAAGGCGATCCAACCAGTCAATCCACAACTCGAGAAAAGCCAGGAGATTCTCCCCTCAACGCGAGATTAGGCCCTTTTCCGCTGCGGCGTCTCGAGAGAAATCCCACCTTCCCTCTTGAGCCTCGAAAGGGTCCTTGACACCCTTGAGGCAACTCAAGAATATTCATTGAAATGAATATTCATTGAAATTCATTGAAAGGACTGAGGCTGAAGCTGAAACTCCAATACTTTGGCCACCTGATGTGAAGAACTGACTCATTTGAAGAGACCTAGATGCTGGGAAAGATTAAATGCAGGAGGAGAAGGGGACAACAGAAGATGAAATGGTTGGATGGCATCACTGACTCGATGGACATGAGTTTGAGCAAGCTTCGGGAGTTGGTGATGGACAGGGAAGCCTGACATGTTGCAGTACATGGGATCACAAAGAGTTGGAGACAACTGATCAACTAAACTGAACTGAATGAAATTTAGGTTATGATATATCAACGGAGGTTAATCAATTGTAATAAACATACCACCCTGGTGCATGACGCTGATAAAAGGGAAGGTTGTGCATGTACAGGGACAGGAAATATACGGGAACTCTCGGTAGCTTCCCCTCAGTTTTGCTGTGAACTTAAAACTACCCTAAACTAAAGTTTAGGAGTCACTCAATTTTCCTGGGTCTCTCCCGTGTATATAGGTATTGTACATTGTTATTAAACTTAGTGTTTTTCTCCTGTAAAAAAGAAACAAGAAACCCCACGAAGGTCTATTTTACAAAGAACAATAATTTAGGTCCCATACTAATAATGCAATGATAGCCTATATTCATTTGGTGCTTAATATGGATAGTGAAAATATGATATTGACATTGGTCAAAACCTATAGAACTGTACAACATAATGTTGTACATAATGGAGTCATAATGTAAACTATGGGATTTAGTTAATAATAATGTATCAACATGAGTTCATCAATTATAACAAATACATCACATTAATAAGATGTTAGTAACCACATACAGAATCTGGGGTAGAAAGGGAGTGTATAGCAATTCTGTAATATCAGCTCAACTTCCTGAAAAGTTAAAACTGCTCTAAAAAATAAATGCCATTAGCTAAAGAACTGTGTACTAAAAGAAAAAAATCTATTTTACTGTATTGATCATTTAAAATGGAAAATAAAAGCAACCTAGGAATACAATACCAGGGTAATGTTTATATGTGCCTATAGGCACATCCACTCAGTCATCATTCAACAAATATTTATTTAGAGCCCCATGGACTTTGAAATTAAAGTTAGACCTCTACTCAGAGTACTGGTATTTATTCTTCATTTTCTTTCACTTAATTAGTGTCAGTTAATTCCATCTTGTGAGACTCTCCAGTCCTGTGAAGCTCTTTACCACTTTTCGTAGTCAGCTTAGATTTTCCTGGCTGATCATTTTCTCCTCTTTCTTGCCATTATCTTTGCCTCTCCTGTCCTTTTGTCAAACCTACCTGGCAATTGTATGACTATTCAGCTACTTCCCTTCTTCACCTCCAGCCACAAGACACTGCCACTGCTGGAGAAAACTCCCGTAGGTTACTACTGGGATGCTGCTCATTGTAGGTATCTGATTTCAAGGAAGCTCCCAGCACCACTCAACATTCACGTTATACTTGTGTGTGTGATATCTTATTCCATAACAGTAATTTGAAACTTTCTCCATCTAAAAATATCTGGCTGTACCATCCTTTCCCTCAGCAGTTGGCATTTCACTGAAAACACAATAGGAATCAGCACATGAGATCTACCAGAAATTCCCACTACTAATTAAAATAGAAGCCTTATCCTCCAGGTCTGCTCTTGCTTCTGGAAACCTCATCCTATTAATTACTTCTCTCTCTGTTATCATTCTACTATTTTCAAAGTATCCTTTTCAACAAAGTTTCCCCCCAAAGCATTCACACTGCATCAAATCTTTTCCAGTCTTGAAAAAAAAATCATGTTCAGATAAACATTAGAGCAACTATCTTATTCTCTTCTTATTGATAACCATCAACTGCTATTAAGAGATAAATCCTCACTTTTCACTCACTTCTCAATTCATCTGATCCTTTACCATAAAAAAAAAAAATGCACTGAGAAAGGTACTAATGAACTGCTTGGTGCCAAATCTAATGGGCACTATTTATCTTTATTTTCCTTGATCTCTTCTTAGCACTTAAAATTTCCTCCCTTGGTGTCTCTGATTTAATACACTTACTCTATTGCTCATTTCTATTTATTTTTTCCTTCATAACTTCTGTTGTCAGCTTTTATTCTTTTATCATTCCCCTAAATGATGGTCTTCATACTCTGTATGTGATCTCCGAACAACCTTCTTTACTCCTCTACATTTAATTAGGAATCTTAACTTCAGTGTAGTTCTCTCCTGAATTTCAATTTTATAGCCAACTTCCTAACAGTTTCCTCTAGTTATAATTCCAACAGTACCTCAAAATTAAAATAAAAATGGAATTCATTGTCCTCTCTTTTCCAATAGTCCCTGTCTTAATTTTCTATCCAATCAACCAAGTCTAAATTCTGGGTCATCCCTAACATATTCCTCTCTTTAACTACAAATATCCAATCAAGTCCTAAGCCCTGTTGGTTCTACCACCTAAATATCTCTTGAATGTTACATATTTCTCTCCAATGTCAATCATAACCCAAGTAAACCCACCGTCATATCTCATATGAATAATGCAGCTAGTCCTTTAACTTGTCTTTTCCTTCAATTCTGTCCACTTCTCATGTCTTTTTTCACAGAGCAACCAAGGTTACCTTTCTCAAGCAAGTTCCTGATTAAATCATGCCCCTGCTTAAAATACTTCAATGACTCCTCCTGCATTTAGACTAAACTTTCATCTCCTTAGCAGAGCTGACAATCTTCCACAATTTGACCCCATCCTGATTTAATTTTCACCACTTCCCATTCACACTCTGCTTCCCGATCAACCTGAACAATGTGTACTTCCCAGAGCTCGTTGTTCTATTCCACGTCTCCAGGCCTTGGAGAATGGCACCCCTACTCTCCCCACTCTGTGGAATGCTCTTGAACTTTTTTTTTTTTTTAACCACACTAGCTTCTATTTATCCTTTATTACTAGTTAAGATACCACCTTCTATAGACATCTGTTTCTGGGATAAGTGCTGCCCAATATCATGTATTTATGTCTATCACATACTTTGTCATGATATAACAGGTGGTTACTTGCCTGATCTCATGCTGGTAGAACATGAGGGCAGATTTAAAATTCTGGGTCTAATTTTTTGGTTGCACCACTTGGCTTGTGTTCCTGGACCAGGGATGGAAACCACACCTGCTGCAGAGGAAGTGCAGAGTCCTAGCCACCAAATTGCCAGGGAATTCCCCAAATTTTGTGTCTTATTGATCTGTAACTGTTTGACAATCAAGAAGTGTTTAAACAAAACAAAACAAGAAATGTTTAAAGAAAGAAATTGAAAAGTCAAAAAGGAGGGGAGTAAGGGAGTGAGGGCTACTCAAGTGCATGCCCTCTAAGTTCCTGGCCATGTAAAGCTGCATAAACATTAACAGATACTTTGTTCCTGGCATAAGATTGCAGGTAATTCCTCTCTAGTTTTGAAGCACTATTTTTAATGTTGTTACATTGCTTCTATAATTAAAACAAAACGAATTTGTGCTCCGCAGATGCCTGACAGGGACTCCTGCTGTGGCAGGGACTGTTCTGTGTTCTCCAGAAGTTATGTCTTCTTCATGGTACACAAACTGGACTTCTTAGTCTCTCTGTTACTGTAACCATGGGATCAAGTTTCAGCAAAGACAAAGCAGTGCTGTGTGCCACTTCAAGGCTTAGTTTCAAAATATCCTCCCACGGTGAGTTCTGTTCCTTCTTCTTGTCTGGAAGGTGACCAGAGAGAACTTCAAGAACCTCAAAAAGGGAAGAACCACAGGATAGAAGAATTCTGGGCTCTTAAGTGATGTCCTGGAAAGCCACCCAACCAAAAACCCCTCAACTGGACTCTACATGAGTGAGAAATCTGTTTATATTTTCATAAATCACTGAGATTTGAAAATAGATAGATGGGCAGGCTTCCCCTGTAGTTGGTGGTACAGAATCTTCCTGCAATTCAGGAGACACAGGTTCGATTCCTGGGTAGGGAAGATACTCTAGAGGAGGAAAAGGCAAGCCGCTCTAGTATTCTTGCCTGGAAAATCCCATGGAGAGAGGAGTCTGGCGAGCTACAGTCCATGGGGTCACAAGGATTTGGACATGACTTGGCTACTGAACAACACCAATTAGGAACGGCAGTCCACTCTAGTATTCTTGCCTGGAGAATTCCATTGACAGAGGAGTCTGATGGGCTACAGTCCATGGGGTCACAAAGATTCGGACGCAATATAGCGATTCACACACACACACACAGTTGTTCAGTTGCCCAGTAGTGCCCGATTCTTTGTGACCCCATGAATTGCAGCACACCAGGCTTCCCTGTCCTCCTCCTCTCTCTCCCAGAGTTTGCTCAAACTCATGTCCATTGGGTCAGTGATGACATCCAACCATCTCATCCTCTGTCACCCCCTTCTCCTCCTGGCCTCTATCTTCCCCAGCATCAGGATCTTTTCCAATGAGTCAGCTCTTCACATCAGGTGGACAAAGTTTTGGAGTTTCAGCATCATATAAACTTAGTAAACAGTTTAATATGGTCCCACCCATAAACCTTGATTTAGGGCACATGAGAAATTCACCAAACTTGACTCCTATAACTCCAGAATGATTCAACTTATAAATTGGTAAATACATATATTCTACATGTACTGTTTGAGTTGAAGCAGATAGCAGAGATGTTATTGGCCATCCTCTCCATGTTACACAAGGACAGTACTGAGATATAGAAAGGGAATGGCTGTGTCTGGTGTAGTTGTCTTGATTTCAAGTCTCCTAACCCACACAAGAGAATGTCCTGTTTGGAACAGCTTGGTCTCCACTGATTATATAGGACGATGCCTGTGCTGGGGGTGTCTAAATGCATTCTCCTCCCTTACACCCCCATGGGAATTCCTCCTGAAACTGCCCCTGTGGTTGAGAAGGGTGACTTTCACAGATAAAGAAGAAGAGTTCTCTGACCAAGAGAATCCAAGGAACTGTACTTCCTTGCCACATCACATTTAAGTATTCCTACTTAATAAAGGATGCTGTTGATTTTGTTTGCTGATAACAGACTCAGTAGATCATGGAAAAATAGAATCCCTCATCCACTTCTGGTAGAAGTGTCAAATGAGATGTTATTTGGAGCTGATTAAGAGCTATGTGGGTATACATAGTAGAATTACATACATGTACATTCTGTGATCCAGCAATACATGAAGAAAATTCCTGCCCAGGTGAAAGAGGACAGGTGAAATGGTGGAAGGGATCCATCACTAAAGAATGGAAGCAGGTGTGAGAGGTGAATGCTGGAAGGCACACAGCACTCAGGAACACTGAGGAAGATCAGTAGAGAACAACACAACTAATATGAAGAACAAAAAAACCCTGAGGGAATAGAGTATAAAATGCGACAATGTTTCTGTGTGTGTATAATACGTAAACTAAATACATAGAAAACAGCATAAAATACGTTTTTATTTTTTATCAAGAAAGTTGTTGGGCATACAGATGTATGCACATTATAACAAAAAACCAAATATTCTTGCTACTCAGCTTAAGAAACAAAACATCACATGCAACATCCAACTCCATGTGTAATTGAGAAATCTCCAAGAACATATTCTCCTCTCCTCTGACCAGAGTTTGAACTAATTTGACCTTGCTGATCATGTCCAATCATGTTTTCATATTTTCCCTACATGTATATTCATGCAGAAGCAATATATATTATTATTCTACATGCTTAAAGCTTTAGAAAACAGAATTGTACTGTATATATCCTTTTAAAACTAGCTTGATTTATTCAACATTATACTTACATTTTTTTCCTATTGTTACTTGTACACCTAGTATATTAATTTTGACTGTAGGGCATTTCATTGCATGGATATACCATATATTATTTTTCTTTGTCTTATTGATGAAATTGTTTCAATATTTTTGACATTGCAAGTAAAGTTGAGCAATTTTGTACATATCTTCTTGTTCATGTGTGCATGAGTTCACCTATGGAAAAACTAGAACTGAAATTTCTGTGGCATTTGGACTTGTATTTCCCTAGATATTAGCAATGATTCTCCAAAGTAGTAATACCAGTTTACGTGCTCATCAGTGTCACATGATTGCGTCTGGCCCTCTATATCCTTACCAAAATGTGGCGTATTCAAGGATTGCCATTAGTTTATTATTATTATTATTATTATATTTAACCTGTGAATATGAAAAAAATCTCC